>JYFJ02003531.1:0-40424 GCA_000934665.2 Catajapyx aquilonaris | reverse complement strand
TGGGGCTAAACATATTAGGTTAGGTTATAGGTTAAGGTTAGATTAGGTTAGGTTAGGTTAGTTTAACCCCATTCGCCGCTAGGGCCACTAGGGCCATTCGCCGCGAGGGCGCTTCAGATTCGTTACGTTTGTTAGCAACATATACGCAATTTATTTATATATTTTTAACTTACCATTTACCAACATACACTTTGGACCAACGCCTTTATTTACAGCTTCCTTTATCACCCATTTGTAGCTCCTACCTGCTACTTGAACAGTCCTAGATATTCCCACCATGTGACTCCAGGTCTCATCATCATCATCATCATTGGCCCAGAACCGGTCTCATCCCCACTATCCAGCTAGAGGAGTGATCCAATTAGTCTTTAATGAACCCGTCCAAAGTTGGACCGTTCCCGATCTCAACCACACAAACCTTTCAGTCGGACCTAAATGTACCGTATGATGAAGATGGAAGGTACCCTACGTTCGAACACCGGAATTGCGTGGCTTCCAGCTATGTAAGACTTCTTTTTATGGGTTTCCGGAGTCGTGTTGTGACAATTGGCTAATTCAGTGTGGACTGTTCCCACCATGAGGTCCAATTACTTTTACTTACGTTTTTCTATGTTTTTTTGTTTAAATGATTCGAAGGTAATTTCCTGCGAAGCCATTGGAATCCCCATTGAGACAAACTGGTGTGTTTGCTACCAATCCCTCTTTAACTTCAATGTCACTTAAATTACGAGCGAATCAACCGGATTTGATATAATTCATGGATTAACGCCGAATAAATTTTATGTACGAGTATATTTTCTGTGCGGTGTGGTCCTTCAGTTAGCTACTCTGTTATCAGATGGGCCTTTCACGACACGAGTGATAAATATTGGGACGAGTGAAGAAAAGCGGGGGGTCTGCAGGCCATTGTGGCATGATTGTGGCGACAATAGGGCATGTCACTGCATAAATCGTAGATAAATTACAAGCTTCTTCGCCTTTTAAGAAACGTTATGGCGAATTTTTTAAACCTATTTTTTTGTACAAATTACATCATTCTTTTCTTATAGGCTCTATCGTGAATAAATTCCTGGAGCTCTAGACAGTATCAAGTAATCAAAAGGGCGGGGACTTCTACGGAATTGGAATTCCAATCAGCAGTAGGATTTAATGAATATGTTGCCTGCATCCTGATCAGTCCTATTTCGCCATTTTGAGTGTCGAATTACACAGTCAGATCTGTAAAAATAGGAGCTGTCCTAGAATATAGATGGCGGAGGAAAAAAAAAAAAAAGTTTGGGTCTTGGAAGGCCCCTTTTATTTCGAACTGGTGAACACAATCGGTTCCGATGAAGCTCGTGTTATCTGAGAAGTTTTCTGCTCAACTAAAGTCGTTCCTAACTGCTGTGCTCTCTCCAAGTGCCTGGAAAGATCATTGAGCTTCGACACAACCCTGGGGCTTTTTTTTCCAGGGTCTTTTATTGTGGTGCTCAAATGCCAAGTGACGTAAAACATGGTGTGGTGGAGCTTCTACATGGTATTCGATGAAAGACTCACGTGGAAACTGTTTGTTTTGCAACAACAACCAGTGCATATAGTCAAGAATTTAAATATTTTGAGAATTTTGAGCAATTTTGAATAAATACATGAGTGTTGATATTAATGTCAATTGTGCAAGTCTAATTGCCGCAGATGACAATATTTGACGATGTCATGAAGCATCCCACGTCACTCTGCATTGTCAAGCTTTATAGCATGAAGTTGCAATATTATAATATAAATAATTAAAAACCGCCTAAGAAATGTATACATATCACCAAGTAATACTGTTCAATCGAATTTAATAAATTAAAACTAATTTTGGTGGTATTCCACCCCCCTATAAGGGCCTCTGGCCCTATCATGGGGTAACGTAAAAAAAATTAAAAAATTAAAACAATTTCTTCCCATCTAATAATGACTAACAATGATTAGTGTCGACAGTGTCCATGATTGTATAACGGAGCCGGCCTGCCATCTCGTGGCCGGAACAGAGTCTTTTCGAACAAGGCTTGAGCTTCGTGGGCCATCTTCCGAGTGTTGCCAGAAGCCACCACTTTTTTCCCTTAGTGACGTAGCTCTCTCACATCGATCCTGGATTAGATTCATTCATAGCAAGACTTCTGAGAGAGAGTGGCCCTGAGGGTATCGGTATCCAGGCCATTCACCGCGATACAAACGCCACGTTACATCACAAACGGTTGATCAAAAATAAACACTGGGGGTCTACTTACGAAAGATGATTCAGAGATGGCGCTTACCTGAAAAGATCAGAAAAATGGACATTAATTCATATGAACTTAATATCATAATTGCGAAACGGGGACATCATAAAGCACCAAGAGGAGACCCCTGCTTCATGAAGCCCTTCCATCATCATTCACTTGTCATAATTGGCTAATGATTGATGCAAGTCCATCTCCTTAGCTATTTTTTACTCCGATCCACGTAGGTACCCGGTACATACTGAGATGACAGGAAGAAAAATGTCCTGCCTTTCATCAGACCACAGTGGACATCACTAAGCGCACATTAATCAACCATCGCATTCCCAATCTACACTTTATCCGAAATTAAAACCGGTGCCAAAACACCCATTACATTAATAACATAATCGATACTATATATCCAAGAAATTAATTTTAAAAATAAATTTGTTCAAAGTTGGCCCATTTCAACGTACAGTATATCAAATTCTTTTGGTTTGGGGGGGATACTTTTGTGGCCATTTTCTTCCAACCCTATATATCTCAAGACGCAGTTGAATTTCTCCCAGGCGTGGAAGATGATGGCACGCGAGAGTTGTGTGAAATTGCGAGAGAAGCCATTGAATCGGTCTCATAAAGAGGAAGAGACGATATTTAACACTCGTGGTCCACACACAAAAAAAATTGCAACTCCACGCACTTGATAAAATTCATATGTCATTTATTCCTACACATTTTGAGCAGGGTCCCCAACGGGTCGTAAAACCGTCTCCTTGCACACAAAAATGCCTTTTGAACCGGTCCGACTTGTTCCTCCAGCCAGTCCAAAAAGGGTTTTCCTTCCTCGTAGATATGTGCAGCGTCGCAATTATGATGGTATAAGTCCGCAAGGTCAGAGATCAAATCCAGCTAAGTGACACCTGGGTTGGAAAATGGGAGGTAATACTTAATGAAATATGGCATACAGAGAAACCCGTTGGGTTGGAAATAAAGTGTTTCTGGAGGTCTCATTAGCACCGTAGAGCATTCAGAGAAGTGTTCCGCCCAATCTCGGTCTTACAACCGGGCCTCCAGGCGTGCATTGGAATGCTACGGCCACTTATTACTCCAAGGAAGATTGTTTTTTTTTAGCCCACCTTCTTATCGGTACAGAAGGGTGTTTCCGGTGTTAATGAAGACCATGCATCATTATTCAATCGATGATTTGGTAAAAAGTGGTTGCACAATTTTAAATAAATTTAGGAACGTAAATAAATCCAAAACACGTAGAAATTAAATTCGTGTAGAAAAATTACACACGCATAAGTAACCAATAAATAAATTTAAAACAACAAAAAGTTCAATTAAATTGACAACCAGTCGACCCTGCTAGCCGAGGCGTGATTGGCCTCCTCAGATGAGATAATGAACTTTTATTGTTTTCAAACTACATTAACTCCCCATTGCCCATAGGGCTGTTTAAGAACATCACATTTTTATACATATTTCACAACGTATGTCCCCTTGTTCCCGATGCAAATCAATACGGAGGCCTCGACGTATGAGCCAGGGTGATCATTAGGGGTAGTTTTTAACGGGGAAGGTTTTTAGCACATTGGACTAAATATTGACCTCCGAGGTCATCCTTTTCCGCAGGAGGCGAAAGAGCAGAAAAGCATGTTGCATCGATACGTCGATTCATTCAAAGTTCATATTCACTACCAACAATATCAGTGGCATCCTCGCCCATTAAAATCAAACATCCTTTTCCCTTCCTCCGACCATGACCAGAGCCAACGAAAGACTGTATATAGTGAGCCATATACCGCCCCAGACTTGCACAACTTGGCTGAACTTCTTGAATAAGCTTCATTTTTTATTCATGCTGTCTCGGCGACGATAAGTTTTGGCTGGTATATTTTTTTATAAGTGGCTGATTTGTGCAGGGTTCTCGCGCTACATGGGATCTTTTCCTGATATAATGGGAAAGTTGGGTCAATAAGAATATTATTTATGGGAGGGTTTTAGATATAGAGCCTGGTTTGCGTTTTGGTGAGACGATTAAGGCTGTATTAATTTATATTACTGAACTAGATATGCCACCTAATATTGCAATCAGAATTACTGCAACGATTAAAGGAAATTAAAATTAATTATATGATATTAAGCCGTGACTGAATATAGGTCACATTGCCGCGATTTTTTTTCTGTAGCCAAAATGGCTACACTTTTCAAATGTCTTGGCTTCACTGGTAACGAACTGGGGTCAACCAACTACTAAGCTTACCACCGCAGTAATAACCAAACGGTAATTTTTCTTACAACCGAAAGCAATTCATCGGGCTATAAAAACATAATAGGACACCACACAAAAAACCGCAACCTATCAATTCTCCTAATCCGTTTGAAACCGACTGACCCAAACGCTTCTAACAAACAAGTTAAAGCGCTAGGTCTCCATTGTCAGGATCCAGAAACATTTATCAGCCTAGAATATCTTCAGGACTAAAGTGTGTGAGGACCAGTTGAAAAAGAGCAGTATAAATCGGGGGGACATGACCTTCCTTGCCAATAAGTCGTTGTCCTTTTTGGGGGTGGTCCGGGTCAATTACCTGACGATACACATTTTGACTATTTTGGCCAAGTTTTTTTTAACTATCGAAAGTCGTTGGGGAATAAACTGTTGTGTTGTTGAGTCTTGAAGAACCGGAATTTTTCTTATCGATGACACCCACACGTACTACGGGTAACTTATGATGGTTGAACTATCGGCAGGAGACATCAGGAGAACGACGGCTATACTCCTACTGACAAATTGTGCTGCAGGGTCGCAAGGACCACGATATGACGTCTCTATCTTACCAAGAAGAAAATAATGTAAAAAAAGATATATCTAATTGCAACTTGGAATGTCTTGGAGTTTAGGAATGCGGGTGGAAAACCTGGTGGTAATTATTCATCCAGGGGTGGCAGAAGTACCTGTCGGCATTGTCATTTTTTAAACCCTCTTCTTCTTTTAACCTCCGGTTCCTTCAGCCAACCACAACGTTCCTCTCCCCCGCATTCTTCAGCTCAATTGTCTCTCCACCAGGGAGGATCGATTGTCAGGAAGAAGGAAGTCAAGCCAGAGAGAATTTTGCTTTCAATTCACTTAGAAACTAGTTGATACATGTATGGTAAAAAGGACTCAGGCGACCATCAGCACTCTAGCAAGGTATAAAATTAGGAACTGACATTGCCAGAATTATTTGTGGTCAATGTCATCACACAATGTAATCGCCTCTGTCTCTCTTTCCGTTTGTTTGTCTGAGCTGTACCTGGCACGACCTGAGAGTGGCAGTAGTGGTATGAGAGGACGGATGCGCCCTCTATGATGGACAGTCACACTGCAGCAGTTTTCATCCATCGCAGCCATCATCCGATATTTACGAGTCTGTTTGTACTCTATGGACACATTATGTATGAAAGTTGTGTTATATTCTCAATATGACAAATAACTACGATGCATAAAAAGCATTCATTGGCGGAATAAAAAGGGAAAAGTGCCTTCAATCTTGCAGATTGAAAAGTCTTCCCCGGAAAACGGAGAAATTCCATGAACCGTAACTCGTAAAGTAGTTGGCTCGTGGTTGGACGACAGTATCAATCTATTGAATTGAACAAAAAAACGGTAGATAGTCTGGGAAGAATAGTATATCAAGAAAAGTCTATGCAACCACCTCTATCAAGGTGAATTATTGAAATTATTGAATTTAAAAACTATATATATTGTTCCAGTTCTTCATATGTTAATGTGCCGCAGCATCATACAGAGACGCTGTTTCAATATTTTACGTTTGATTTTATTTATTCGGTTCAAATTCAAATTGTCATAAAATTTGTTTCAAACTTTGTCTTATCCCTTGGTAGTGCTAACGCCCAGAGTTTTATCAGATATATCTCCCCCACTTTTTATTTATTTTTTTTATTCGCCTAAGGTGCCAATGAGTTTTATGACCCTACCTTTTATAACCCAATTGCGACCGTCTCCAGGTGCACACGTGAGCACGCCAAAAGAACCTTCCACTAATTTTTACACCACCTCAAACTTGCATAATGCTCAACGTCCCCATCAATTTTGGCTGCCAAAAGGGATTTGCCTCCAATCCAACCCTGACATAACTCGGATTACTGAAGCAGGTGAAGGTGTCGTAAGTAATCTTCTTGTTTACTGGCCCGGATTTAGAGCCAGGCTCCCGGCCCCACTTTTAACCGCCATTACAGTCCACACATCATTTCTTGGCGGTTGTTTTTGTAGCCAGGATTGGGTCTACCCTCGGTAGTTCAAAGGGAAATATTTTCGGACCTGTTTTCAGGGCTGTACAATTTTCCACCTAATGGAGGGGAAAAGAATTGAGCATTTTCTTCCACTTAAAATTTTATAATTAAAACCGAAGCACTTTACATGCATATTCCATTGAAATCGCCATTTCTACTTAAATTCATTCACAACTTAACTTCTCCAATAAATAGATGAAAAATGAATGAGTGGCAAATGAGAATTGCTCAGGTGAACAAAAGTATTTACCTTTCACTGAATAAGTAGATTTCTCCCAACATACCTAGTGCTAATAAGAGTGTATGTATCCACGTGCTGGCGAAATATTAATTGAAATTAAAATGATGAAAAAACCGGGTGTTTTTGCAGAGTCACAGTAATATGGAGTTGCAGGGCCGCTTTTGATGAAATGGGCTGGCAGTAAACTTTGGGGGAATGAGTCGTGATTCTTTATAAGTGCTTTCTCATGGCAAGATGTTATCGTTCTTCGTGACGATCGGTAAGGCTTATTGGGCTATTATTTTTGTGATAGGGTATGCATGCTAAAATATAGTCTTCCCTAGTGGATAGCAGGAAATGGGCCAATTACGCTGGGTGCTTTTGGGATAGTACACCTTAGTGCATTGGCTACTATTGCGGACCGAGAGATGAAGACAATCATTGCTGCAAGTTCATCGGACTATCGCTAGGTGTCTCGGCTCCAAAGACGCTGTTTTACGTTTTCCAAAGCTAATGTGCCCCAGCATCATATAGAGACGCGGTTTCAATATTTTACGTTTGATTTAATTTATTGGTCCTATGCCTAAATAAACGTTTTCAATTTAATTTAAACATCGTGACAGCAATATTATTGTTGTTAAAAATTAAATATCCAGGTACCAATTCGGGTTTTGGCTACTGTTGTAGTACGATACTAATTTGCTGACCATTAATTAGCTCTCTATTCAGGATAATGTTAGGTTATTAAAAATTTAAATGCATATTTTTAAAACATCTCTAGATCTTTTCATGCGAATTCTTTGGACCACGGCATCTTTTTGGATCTCTGCAGCACATCCTTACTGCGTCACCACTGGAAGCCTCCAACATTGGGCAACACCTTCCATTACCATACATATGGCCTGGATGGTCGTCAGTCAGGTCTGAATAAGAGTCCTGCGCACATTCCAGAAAGGTGGTCAAGATTCAGGACAGGTAGCGGTGAGGTGAAAGAGGAAGCTACAAGGAGCGCCACGGAGATCAATTGGGATGGAGGAAGGGGCCAGCATCCATGGCCTCTTTCGAATCTTATGCCCTCGAGGCTCACACGCCGGTCACGCACTCTCTCAAATATACATATAGGAACTCAATCGTCACTATGAGAAAATTGGCGTGCAAACAGAATGGACGTGAGCCGCACTAAAATGGACACGAATCAGAAAAAAGGCGGATATGTATCTCCTGAGATGAATGAGGTTGACTCCACCCTCAATATCAATATGCGAGTAGTAAATAATTCATTTTGCATGAGTTCACGTCACACTAAGGCCCTGAATTGAATATTAATTTGCACCCACAGCGGTTTATCCCACGACACCGGTCAAGATTAATTTGCTACATCCTGATAGGACTGAGATTGCGATTCATAAATATGTCTAGATGTCCATGGTTTTTGTGGTGCTAAATTATTTTAATATTTTATCATTTCCTTACACGTCGATGTTTCGTATAGTGTCTCTAGGGTGCACTGCAACAGTGTCCCTACGAATGTGTCTATAAAACCCGAAATCACTAGTATACGACCAATTGTGAGGAGGTCAGTAACCCAGCTTATTATCCAGCCAATTTCAAGCTCCACACCCAGGCTATAATAAAGTAACTTCATACTATTGCTTCAGATCTCACATAACAAATATCATTTTTCTATGGACTGATTTTGAAGTTGGAACCACTTATATAAAAAAAGGGTTCCACAGATTTTTCCCTTTCTTCCAAGCTGCTGGAGTAATGGCGCCACACGAAACGACAGCCGTGACCCATAAAACTGTCATACACTGGTACTGGCGAAGACATTTTTCACCTAAAGCTACGTGAGGACAAGGCTAAGACACCATCGTTTAGATTCTCGTAAACTGATTGCCATGCAACTTTTTGGAAGTTACCTGATACTTCGTAAGGGTTTTTCTCTATTGTTTGGGGTTTGCTAGAGGGCAGGAGTGTCAATGCCCCTCGAACGGTTCCATGCCCGCCAATCGCGTTCGGCCGAATGTGTGCATCGGCTGAACAAGTCATATCAAATGGTTTGGGGTGCAAGAAATCTGGAGAATTTCTGGCCCAACCAGTTGCAACAGTTGAGATAAATGCTTGCGTGATGGTAGTCTGGCAAGCCTGGAACACATCCAGGATTTCTACAAGTACCGCAGAAGTCAATGTCATGTTGACGCCCGGATAATAACACGTGTACACTGCCGTTCAAAAAAAACACACACATAGATCCAAGGAACAGTAAACAAATCGTTCGTCCTGGGGGTCGGACTAGTAATAAAACGGACAAAAGGAGGGCAATGGTAGGAGATATCACTCCATCCATTTTTATCGAAGAGGAAGATCTTGGGAGTGTCATAAGTGGAGACTTGCAAAATGACCACAGTGGGGACGGAGGTCCCTCACATTTCTTCGTCTTCTTTTTCTTTTCGTTAACTTTTCCTTATGAGTGAGTTTCCGGAGGAAGGCACTTTGCGATGCCCAACTGGACTTGCACCAACTGGGACGTCTGGAATGGAGCTGTCGGAATGGGATTTCGTGGACCTATGTGGGACGGAAGCTGACATGGCACAGGGAGAGATATGTAGAAAAAGGGCGATACAATTATATGTAAGATGTCCGGTCCAGATTTTAAGACAGAAGAACGTCAAGGTGTCTGATCCATATCTGGAAGTGTCACGATGTGGACATATCGCTGGAATATGTCTATAGTATTTCAGTAACTGCAGCTATACCACATTTTACAGAAATAAATAAATAAATAAATAACGTAGCATCCAAGGAAGGTCAAACACGATTCTCTATATGATTAAAAGCTGACTGTTCCCATAACTCCTCCCGCACTGTACGGCCTACAGCTTTGGGCGTAGTATAAAAATTTTTCCCGTGTTTTCTATATATGGAAACCCCTTTTGTTTTTTGCCGAGGGACTTTGTAAAACGTAAAAAAAATGCCGACCGCGGCCGTTCCACGGAATTCCCATTTCCGCCGTTCCGGGCGCCATCTCCTGGGTGGCGAGTCGCTGACTTATGCACTTCACCGTCGGATGTCGCTTCGATGCTGCTGTCTCTCTCTCCACTTTCGCACTTTTGCCAAATTTTTGCCAAATTATTATTATTATTATTATTATTATTATTATTATTATTATTATTAACCTATCAGTCAACAAATTTCTAACAATACGAATTTTTCAGCTCAAGAGCAACTCCACAACAGCTATCGTACTGTACAGTTCAACATTAATAACAGAGTGTTAATGAATGAGGCTGCCATTTGCCTCCAAAGGGGGTAATTAGTTACTCTTTTTTTTGCGTTCATGCCACCAATTGGTGGAGTAACCATGGTGGTGAGGAGTAATGACTTTGGCATTAGAAATCTTCAAATGTCAGCATTTATCATCAGGCTTTTCCCAGTGCCCCGCATCCTTAACACATCTTCAACCACCCACAGTTACTCACATCACTTTGCATATTTCCAACTCCCATAGCTCACTTAATCCTCCTACTAGACCCCTAGTGCAATTATCGGGCAAGAATATGACCCACTTGCGCATTTTTATAGCCTCCCCACTTAGAGCTTGAGGAACGACTACAGCCACAATTAGTTACACAATAGTACCACATAAAAACTGCTCGGAGCTAAGATGCACTCAATAAACTGCAGTTTTTTTTAACGCTAAAAGGGAATATTAAAACGCCTAATTAGCGATAGAAATTTTAAACCTGCAAACGCCAGAATATTCCCATAATAACCTATCAAGTCAAGTAGCCTAATTCACGCTAGGCTTAATTAATTCCGTATCCGTGACGTTATTTTGATTTACCGTCGTCGCTTAATGAGCCGTTTCGAATCGTTCGCGGTCCAAAGATAAAGTCTTTGGCAACCATATCTAGTGGTCGTTGGTAATAAGTTTTCTGGCTACAGCACTGGGGATACGCCAAGAAATGTGAGGGATTCTGCTCTGGACATAGTTTTACACAATGTCCGACTAGAAGGAGCCACTCAAGAGAAAGGAACTATTTTTGTTGGCTCTTCCTCGTCAGATAGCTTTATATCACTACTTGTGGAAACAGCCCAAAAATGGAGGTCTACTCAACTTTATATTCAACTAAAGATCAATCAAAATTGTGTATGTCGCCTGTAGTAATTAATATTGATAATTAACGTATTGCATGTTTGAATCATGCGGCAGATTTCATGGTTCATTAGTTCCGGAAATTCCGCTAGAGGCAGGCACAACCTGGTCATACCCATTTTTTCGCGAGTTTTATAGAAAATACTTGTTATTTGCAAATAATTTCCCCGCCAAAAATTATTTTCTGCTGTAACAACAATTATTTTGACGTGGTGGCATCCACCTCATCGGAATGAAGTTACACCCAGTCAGAGAAAGGGCATCAAATTCACTCCGCATCTCAAGTGTAGCAATAAATAATTGCGGCTTTTATTGAATCGGCGGACTCCATTAAGCGGTCTGCAAAGGCACGTCACGAGCTCGCAAACTTTCAGGAATTTATAGTGTCACGTACAGGTGTGAGACCTGATGTGAAAACAGCCCCATTAACATGTGTTTTTTTTATTCTCTTCTCCTAGGGATGTACCTGAATCTGTTTTGTACTGCTTCTGAATTACATGGCCAGCAGATTACACCGGTATTTGCATATCGCTTTGGTTTCACATGCACTGCACCCGCAACACTATTTAAAATGCAAACAGTGGAGGAGTTCGATAAGTTATGCACCAACAGTGTGGGCTTGTGGTGAAGCTTTCGGGAAACGGTTCAACAGGGTGGGTTAAATTGTGGTGACAAACTCAGTTAATTTAATTGATTAAATTTTAAAAATATATTACACTGCCATCTATTGTCCAGCCTCAAAGTGTGTCCTCATCTGGCCCTACTACTCGATTTTAAAAAATCCGAATCAGGGTCAGTGCTCATCATTGTAAACACTAGTGGATTTATAGCACTAAAAGGCGCTATTACTAGCCCATAACCTATTTGAACAGTGTCTGAAGCCCTCAATTTCTTCTAATCATAACTACGGGGCAGTTTTTGGAGTCTGTTGGTGCCCAGATATATATCTGGTCCTAGGTGTTGGTGTGAGCCAAGCGGAGGCGTCGACCTCTTTTGATTGCCGGGGCTATTTCCCATGAGCCTCGCCCTCCTTGATTAGCAGGCCAACTGGTTCGAATTGTAGCCCGCCTCCTTCATTTCTGCCTCCGATTGCCACCAAATATACTCTGACTTTCCCATCAAGATGGAACCCGATGTCTGGAATCCCAAAACGCTGAGCTGGAGAACCTCAAGAGGGGACAAAAATGGACAGGGGCCATTGGTCACTCTGGATCATTCAAGCCACATGTATTTATTAGTCTGTCTGGCTTTTGGTCGTTAGAGGCCTCGCCACCTCTCAGATTTCGTGTCTTGTTTATTGCTTACCATCTGGACTAATGAGGTCGACTCGGATGACGCCATTTTTTGGAGAGGGGTTGGCAACCATTGTACGCAGGACAGGTTGGTTAAGTCGTAAAAATAATAAGGGGGGGAACCTTTTAAAACTCAGGCTCGAATTAATTTTCAAAATGTGTCATTTGTGTGATTAGCAGGTGTCTAATTGCTATTTGCCAATAGCATTTGGACATCTGATGTTTTAAATGTAAAATACTAGCGAAATTAGCATCTACAGTGAATCCTATGAAGTTGGACACCTCCATAGTGACGTATCTCAGCCTGAAAGCGTCCAAACCTCCCTTAGATTCCATGACAAGTCCTCTGGTATCTAGAAAGAGGACAGAAATCACGGCAGATGGTATGAGAATTGGAGTAGGAGCGAAGGGACACTGATGTACCAGAGCGAGAGAGATGGTGCGGACAGCTTCCGATTTCCTCGTCATCGCTTCCGTCCTGGGCTTCCATCAGGAAGGACCCTCAGATAGGAAAACGGACACGTGAGCAAGGCAAAAAGAAGAAGAGCTAGAGAGTGGGTCCCAAGTGCGGCCGAGTGCGCCCAATTACCCAACAAGGGTGACAATGACGGGAAACTTTTCTCGACTCTTCCATCAACGCAAGTGCTGAGTTGGGGCGACGCGTAGTCGCCGGTGGGGGAAGGCGGGGGTGATAGGGTGGGGAGGAGGAAAAAAAATCGCTAAGTTCAAAATGCGTTCTGAGCGAGTGGTCCGTGGAGTCAAAACAGCTGACGCTTTGAGGACACTATGTCAGATATATGCAGAGTTCATTGTTGACAACAATCATTGCTGTCTTATAATTTCAAAATATGAGTTTAATGACAGCTTATGCAATCGGGCATATGACATGTCCAATAATGTCAGAGTAATACCTGTACCTTTTGATAGGCTTCCCGCAGGGAGTCTATTATTGGCCACACCTTCCAATATCAAGCTACTTTATGTAACCCATACCATGTAGGTGCATGACATTTCGAATGGGCGAATAAAGTGTGGACAAAATATTTAAAAATATGAAAATAATTTTACAGCTACATACACTATGGTAGAAATTTATTAATCCCATTGAAAAATTGGTGAGATAAGTAATTCACACACTATCATGTTTCTGCGTGAAATTTCACGCTCTATTGTTATTTATGGGAGGGCAATAGCGTTCCATCCCCACACTGGCCAAACATTAATAAAATAGACTATTATTATTCTACGCACATATGCCTATGGAGTAGCAGCTGACATTTAGAAGCCGCAGTAAGGAATAGAACATACTACTTAACCCATGTAACAAAGACTGGACAATAAGTGCGCCTAATAGTGGAGATACTTCCTTAGAGTTCATTCCCTGCACGTAAGAAATATGGCGTTACACTAATAGCCTCAAACGAAAACTGATTTAGAGACCAAACTCTTTTAGTGTCGCATACTTCACCTGATATCACCTGGCTCACATCATAACTGCCCTGAAATACTAGAAACCGCCTCTCACAAACATGCTAAATTGGAAATATATTTAGCACTAATACCCCCAGAGTTATCGTCACATCGTACAATTTTACCCTGTCCTCAGCATATTTTTAAACCCTCAAAGGCCTTCCCGATAAATAATATCGTAGCATATCCCCCATAAAGGCTAACACATGGCCTACCCACACATGGCCGCCCTCGATATACGCTTCAATCCTCCACGTCAAACATGTTTCGGATGAAGAAAAACTCAGTCTTGAAGAACCCCATGTTATTTTTGGCTGTAGACACACAGGCCCCGCCATTTCCTCGTCATTAACACATGATGAAAGACAAAGAAGCCGATTGCATTTCGCACGTCCCGGATTATTTCCAACCGCAAATTGGCTCACACTAATCGACCAATGGCCGGATATTTTCCTTCTAACTACACATGTACAGTACTGAACAAACTGAAATGCCCTGCCGGCAGATGGCTATGGGTTCACATTGGTTGTCTTCTGGACATTGTTAATTCGTTAATGACAACTACCAAAACGTCTACTAAAATCTATGATAGACAGTCTAGAAACGTGTGCCTCGTGGTAGTCATGAACCTTCTCCAATTACAGCGTCCCATAAAACCCTCTGGTGCTGACACGTAGCGGAAATTTTTCTCAGGGAAGTAACACGTGTCAGCGTCGGCCATCTGTCGCCACACAAACTGGCATAAACCCTAAGGGTCTCGTAACTCAGTCTTGGGAAAAAGATATTTCAATCGCCTTGCAGTTATTGCCTTTTTCCCTCTTGTGGGCGACGCCATTTTGAGAACAAATAAAAGCGACATCTATAGCAGCCTGATAATAAAAAAAGATGGCGCTGATGCATATTATTAAGTCTGATGGGAAGACATCTCGAGGCTTGAATTGCTGACAGTTCCTGTTTATTATATCCTGTACAATTCGAGGGCTTCTAACACTAAAATTTAATTTACCTGGAAACGGTGCAGTTTGTCTGGAAATAAGTGGGGCGTCATTGCAATTCCTGGAAAGACGTCAACTATAAAAGGGGGCAAGACGGGGGCACGACTTTCGGACCCCCCTTTTTTCTCAAGCTTGAAGTAGCCGTTAAAATGTCTCCCAGGCGGGGTTTTCCAGTCTTGTCCAAAGTCAACATTGTTGAACAAACTCGGGAGTATAGTAGGGACGTAAAGAAAAGTGATTGGCAATTGGTGCGG
Organism: Catajapyx aquilonaris; assembly: GCA_000934665.2. Taxonomy (NCBI): domain Eukaryota; kingdom Metazoa; phylum Arthropoda; class Diplura; order Dicellurata; family Japygidae; genus Catajapyx; species Catajapyx aquilonaris. The sequence continues at coordinate 25,513 of JYFJ02003531.1, read as the reverse complement.
TGGAGAACGATTTCACCCCATTCAAACACCACGTGCACCCCTACGGCAGAAACACCTACGAAAACACATTCAGGAAGTCGTTTTTGGTCGCGCAGGTTCGAAGTTTCCTGTTTAGAGTGAAATTCGAGTTATTTGGACTGATACCAATCGGACGGTTTTAGCTAGACATACACTGTAATTCATGTACCGATTCCAGCGGTACTTTGTGATCAACAAAAGGGTACTGACTTGTAGACAGCCCATTGCTCAGATGTACTGACTTGAAAATGGTACATCACAATGTACCGATTCATTGGACGTCTAGTAAAATTGCTGTGTACTTACTATACACTCATGGAATAAGACACTTTTATTAACGAGACACTAATCCAATAGAATGATAACCTACTCTGCTAAACGACTCTATAAGACCGGTACTTTTTTTTTCACTGAAAGTCTCCTCCGCCGACTTAATCGATGTTCCAGCCGAAAATTTGTGAAGGAAGTAGATTACATTTTGTCCACTTCATCTTTTTGTCCCAATTTTTTCACCTTCTAGGACAGGTAAGGTTTATTTATTGAGATAAGTGCTCGTCAGCGACTGAGGGTTGTTATTAAGTCGTTCAGATCCGCTTCTTCGCAATTTTAAAGGCCCGAGATTTATATTGTTGCACGCGACCATCATCACCGTGCCAATTTATATTCGTTCGCTCCTTGTACCTGAATTTGTTCCAATGGCAGCAATGGCCAATTATCAGTACCCTGTACACGGAGAGACCGACTGGTATAATTAACATAATTTTTTTTTATCAGCCCCAATCTGATTGGACTAATGATAGCATCAATTGTCTTAAAGAAATCGAGCAAAACCTGGTTCTAAATACAGCGTGCTATAAATACTATGCGAATCTAATTCCAAACACGTTCCTAATATAGCGTGGGATATGAATTTTGTTTGCGTGTCTGGGACGCGTGCTGAAATCAGCTGGATCTGACTTGTAAAGCGATTTGGGAAGGCCTCCGATGTAGGTTTCAACCTGACGGAAAAGATTACATCGAGACTCCACCATGTTAAAGTATTTGTACGCACGAAAAAGGAAAAACATAAACATGGTGGCAGCGATAAGGAAGCAGTGGAAACATAAAAGTTTGCTTGGCTCGACTAGCTTTTCCTGAAGGTGAAAATGTTTCAAACACTGCTTACACAACATGACCATGCATGTACTGTACGGTGTTGGACATTAATGGCGGTATACAGAAAATAAGAAACCTCTCCCGCTCCACACCACACCACACCAGACATCAAGCGATCTGATTGGTGGGAGCAGAGGGTGGGGGACCACTGCTCCACCAATCAGATCGGTAGGTACAGTGCGCTACAAAAGAAATGCTGTTTTGAAACCCTACAATGTACAGATCGAAATATTTAGGACATGCCCATTTTTTTTTTTGAAAATGGGTACTGCATGTAAATAACAATATTTTGAATAATTTCTAATAGGTTAAAGGGACACTCCACTCAAAATGCAAGTTGGCCTCTAAAAATCGGGCAAAAAATCCTGATTCCGAAGGTGCAATCGGTTTTTTTCTACGCGGAACAGAAAAGCCAGGACGAGGCGTTAAAGACTCAGAATTTGCGTCGTCTGCTAATGAGCTTCCCCGCCAGCTCAGTCCGCCACCGCCGTGAGCGCCGCCACCGGGCACTAGGCGAAAGTGATTTAGGGCTGAAAGTCGGGTTGGGTCAAGAGGTGGCGGGATAAACCTGTGGGACGGACCAAAGATGGCGCGGACCATGGCGTGGATCAAGATGGCGCAAGATTATCCAAATTTCTGCCCAGTCCCGGGGGAGGCGCTGCTGTTTTGCGGCAGATGCGAATTGCCTAACTTTGACGGCTCGCCCTGGCCTTACCGTTCGTCTCTCAAAAAAACTGCTTATACACTCGGAATCAAGATTTTTTGCCCGATATTTAGAGCCCAACTTGCATTTTGAGTGGATTGTCCCTTTAAGAAATCACTGCTAAAGCCATAGTCCCAACAATGCAGGTCAAACATCTTGTGTTCCCACATGTTACATCGTCTCATCTGGAAGCATTAATAAAGTGCAAGCCAACGCCCAACTTGGGGGGGGGGGGTCTAAAAACCAATAATGTCCTTACTTGATGGCAAAATAATGCAACAACCACCCTGCAATTTTTAGCGGAAAAAATAAGATGGCCCACACAATACAAGTTGGAGCCACAGACAAGAAGTTTGGTGTTAACAAAAGGCGTCGACTCACACACACACAAAAAAGTGGAGAAGCCGGTTCAAGAATCCGAATGAAAAGAAATATATTGCACATGATGCAACTTTTACGCCACTTCTAATTCGACCTTTTGTCAGACGTAGGGTATGGTCAAGGATTATTATCACAGTCAGCACCTCAGTTAGCAACAATAACATGGCACGAAAAAAAAAATACTCATTTAGTAGAGTGAGCGCTATGAGACATTCGGTTTATTTTGTTTGAGAGAAAGATGAAGTCTGCCAGTAAAAAGTTATCGTCAAGCTCTGTCCGACAACTAAATTGAAAAAGTGTCCTAAAAGATTTTTGCGACAGTTGAATGACGCCTCTTTTACTGAAGGTGGAAAAGTCTTTCGCTGTGGCAAAAACTTAAGTCAAAAGCTATGGCATTCCATTAAGTTCGTGCCACACTATGAGTGTAAAATGTGTCGAAATTAATTTTAGCACACCCGGTAAGTCCGACGTGAAATACGAAAAAATATGCATGTATGTTCATGTAGCCACAAATTCACCTAGGAGCAAAATTAATTACAAAATGCAGGGTTAGAAATAAACCTCAAAATGTCTACAGAACGATTAAGTCAAAGGCCCTCCCTCTGAGGAAGAGCATGGTAGTTAAGCATGGAAAATCGGATTAGGGCCCCCGCCATTCAAAGTTATGCCATTACACGATACTGGGGAAGAGTCACGTTACGTTACTGTCCTGGAAATGAGCCGAAGTGAAACGGGGCATAACGATTCGCTGATCGCCAACTTTGGTGACTTTCCAGCATCGTCATAAAATCATTCTTAGCCATCAAGATTAGACCCCTGCTGTACCACCACCCCCATTTTACGGTTGTGAGAGAATATTCTGCTTCCTTCAAAAGCTTCAAGTGTGGAAAGGCCTTTGATGAATATTATTAATTCAAACAATTCTGAATTGGTGCATATTGCTTAGTGATATAACCTAACCTTCCTTACTTGAGGACACAGCCCTATTTACCCCTATTTACACCTATACATCCCTATTTACACCTATACACCCCTATACACCCCTATACACACCTATACACCCATATGCACACCTATTTATTATTAATGTTCATGCTAGAACGTGCCTGATGGCCATGGAAGTTAAGGTGGATTTGACGAAGATGCAAGTGGTCACGATTTGACTGGGTGACTTATGAAAGGGCGGATTATTGTTGCGTATGACTAACTGAGTGAGAATAGAATGATTGACTTTCGCTATCCAATCCGCCCAGCCTCCTACCATGAAGGTAAAATGGGTCCTGGCGTGAAGTAGACTGTAAGAGGTGAAGTAGCTCACATATATCATTTGTCCACTTGAACAATGCTGTGACACCCAAAATCTTATCACTGGTTGTAATAAATTGTCATTAAAAATCATGGCAAAAAAGCCTTACGCATAAAAACTAAGCAGAAACAGGAAATCTTCAAAAGCATTATTGCAGGCGTATGCAAAGTAAACTTGGTTTTACAATAATCAATAGGGATTGAGGTCAGTAACATTTCCTTCAGATATGGTGTAATATAAGAAACGGCCGTGCAGAAAAGTTTCTGGAAGGATGAAAATCCACTGTTCATCTTAAAAGAAAACTTTGAACTCCGCTCGAAGGAGGCTCCTTCGCCTATTTACAACGTAAGCCCATACCTTTGAAACAGTCACAAAAGTTATTTCAAACGTTCTTTTCCGGTGATGATCATATCGCTGATACTTTATTGCAAGTAAATTGGGATGACATTTCAAAAATAAGTATTGTCTATATAATGTGCAGGAATATTTCTATAAATTATTCAAAAAATGGACGATTACATCAATATTATTAAACAAATATTTCAATCAATAGTTCTAGTAATAAATTACTAAACTTTAAATAATACATACATGAAAATTATTGCCAGCTCTTTAATAAATGACAAATTCTAGACTTATATACCAACACTAATTATTATCCATGTCATAATATTCAACCTGACATTTGACACATGCTCTGAAGTACACGTCTCCTAATGAGCATGCAAAAATAGTGTCCTCCTTAATTTTTTTTAAAGCACTTTTCGAGACCCATTCAGCGGAGTAGGGGGGTCTAATTTAAGAGTTGTGTGAGTATAGGCTACTGTTTTCTGTCTGGAGAGAGAAAGTTAGATGGTTGGGGGCGGCATCCCTTCTGCCTCTCACTCTTCTTTCATCTCGTATTATCAAGTGACAGGACAATAAATCATGTGCCTTCAGAGTACACTTCACGTGCTTGTCGCCCCAACAGGTCACTGGTCTTACTCAATTTTACTCACGCCTAACAGTAAAAGAAAACAAATTGTTGGAGCCGCAATGGGACGCACATACTGTACAGTATATGTTACGTCCATAGGGATACTCTTTATTCAATCTGAAGCTTATCCTAAAATTATTTTTATATATTTTGAGTAAAATACAAGTCGCTCAATTTAAATCAGCAACGATTTTCTACTAATTGTATTACCAATGAAAATCGTTCTAAATTTTTGCTAAAACCTTTCAGTCACATATACAGTTTATGGCACATATGCTACACTAACAGTAAGATCAGACAAAGTTCCAATAAGCTCTGTCTGGCTGATGAATCTGATAAAATGAAATTGGTAAAAATTTATACTGCCTATAATCCTTTAGTGCAGTGATTAATGGACCGTCACATAAAATTGCCCTGTCATAAAGCCGGATTAATAGTTCCTGAATCTACTTTGCTAATGGCGTATAAAAAGTCACATGAACGGATATTCTAAAGACAAAACACTGTTTCATTGCATTTAGGGCCGGTTTCATCAGACCCAAATTAAGGAAAAATCTACAAAAAATGTGTAGAAATCTGCAAGACAAAATTATAAAATATTTTCTAAATTTTAGACAGTATTACTTGGTATACGGTAATTTCCATTAATTTCAGTGAAAAATATTTTTTACCTTCTAAAATTTAGAAGGTAAAAAATATCTTTCAACCCTGATTTAATCAGGGTTGATGCAACGTGTAAAAGTGCGAATGGTGCAGCCTCATTGGACACATGAACTTACACCTGTAACTCAGCTCAAGATTTCCGTAACCCGAGACATACCAAAGTGCCTGAATGAAATATATTCCTCAGAAACACCTGAAGGAAAAAAAGAGGGTGCGGTGTCTTCGTGACTAAGGAGTAAATGCACCTTCTTTGCTGTGATGAAGTGGATGAGGTGAGGGTATTAACACCCTGGTGTTGCAACTAGGTCTGCTGCTGGGTCTTTTGATCAAAAAAGAGGCCCATTAATTTATTTCATCGAAGGCCCCGCTTTGCCCTTTGACACCTGGGTCATCTGTCAAATTTACTGGCCCCTTAAAATGCTGTACAATACTGGGAGGAAATTTTTCTTTCAGATTTACTGCACAGGCGGTGTTAGGTTTTGATAAAATTTTGCAGTAACAATATGCCGCAATAGGAAGTATGACCCGCTGTAGCAATTGGCATTATCTGGACAAAAATGCGTCAAATATTCGCTATTGAATTGCATTTTTCTGTCACATGCTTATTACTCATGAAGACATTTTAACTATACTCCTCCACATTCCTGGTCCCACTTTTTTATATTATGATCCTCCAGACTGGTTATACTCGCAGCCTAATTAGTTTGTCCGTCAGGTGTCATTAACGCCTGAAGGAACTCTGGTTGTAATCACAACCCTTTTCTTCACACCTACGCAACAATTGCAGGCTCCCTCCAACAAAACGCAGGAAAAATAAGACTTGAATTGTATATGGAAGTGCGATGGTTTCCCACAAGAAAATTTATCGCTTGGAGGAGCCATGAAGCCGAGGGAGTGTCAGAGCAAAGAAGGAATTAGGGGATGGAAATGGTTGGTGGACATTCGTCCTCAGACCCAACCAATTTCACCGTCATTGGCTGGAAACGTCTCAAAGTCGCTGCACTTCCTTAGACTGGATAGAAAAAAAAGGGGGGAACTCCAATGTCTGGGAAGATTTCAGTAGATTACACCCTGGATTCCATTCTCGTCTCGTGGATTGGCTTTTAAAATACTGTAATTGCGGAGGGAAAGGCTTTAAAATGTATCGATTGGCCCGGGTAGAGGCTAGGGTAATGTTTGAATATTTTGAACTACAGATGGCTCACACTTCTGCGGTTTTGGCGCTCCTTTTAAGTCATAGCTGTTTTTTAAATAATAAAAAAATACAGGACAATGGGGTGGGGGGCGAAGTTCACTCTACAGCCGACCGCGTTCGAATGGATAGTTCCCCTTCCCACCCACCAGAGGCGCTGCCTCCACCCCATTGCGCATGAACAGAACGGGCCAATCGGAAGAGTCGCGGTAACAACAATATGAGGCAGACCAATCAGACGACATTACCAAACAACATAGGATTTTAATATTATAGATGGTAATAATAACCCAACTATAATAATGTTCAATGCATGAATATTAAACTAATATCAAATAAACAAATATTAAATTAATATCAATAAATATTAAATAAACAAATAGTAAATTAATATCAATAAATATTAAATAAACAAATAGTAAATTAATATCAATAAATATTAAATAAACAAATAGTAAATTAATATCAATAAATATTAAATAAACAAATATTAAATTATTAATAAAACAAAAAGCAAATATACGGTATAGTAAAATAAATAGCAATGCATAGTAAAAATAAATAGCAAAGGCATATATAGTGAAATAAATAGCAAATGTAATATAAACATTCAATTCAATAAATGAAGGGTCGCCCCGAATAATGTTGTAAGTGACATGGGTTACAATAATCACTTACAACATTATTCGGGGCGACCCTTCAAATATTTAATTAAATAAAATATCAAATAATACAAAATTATGTAAGGAATCATACATTTTGAGATAAGTGCAATGCATGTGGGCGTCATGAGTTACTATTGTAACATATGCTGCTGGAGTAATTTTGCGTGCTGAACATGTGCAACTCATATTCAAAATTCGATCGTTTAAACGCGAGGTGCGTCCGGTCTAATCTCTGGCGGCATAATTAGCTTGTAATTTGGTTACCACATATAACTTCATGCTCAGTACGTGCTGAATCGGTATTGTCATCAGAGAGTGGCAGGTACCAAAAAACGTAGCAAGTTGATGGGTGGAAAAAGAAGGATCCTGCAATGCCTTGAAGAAAATGGTCATTAGCATTTTTTCAATCGACTTAGGTGTCATGCACGTAATAAGCCATTCCTCAGGTTCTTTACCACCCCATGCCATGATTCTAAGCTCATTACCATAACAGGTCACGGCCTGTAACCTCTGCCCTCCTCTAACGTCCCATTAAAAAGCATTAAATGAGTTGAGAACCTTTCGTCTCCTTTAGATAGTTGAGAAGATGCGCAAAAAATTGCATTCAGTTTGTGCAAGGAATGCAAATATTGAATGTAATCTATTGCATATTTATGGTTAAAAATAAAATTGAAGTTGTCCAAAATTCCTTCGATATTTGTACATGCCACGAGTCGGAAGACGAATATTTGGTCTTGGGTGTGGGCGTCCCTGGTTCGAGTCTAGGTTGGCCCTCTTCTAGCTCCAAATTCTTGCTGCAGACATATACAGCAAAACGGCGGTAGTCATAAAGCCAATGAATACAGCGCAAACTGGTTCGATGGCTGACAGGTTGCGAATAGAGCTGGTGGTTGGGCCGAGATGAATAATGTCGCTGTGGGCAACCCGAGGAAACCAGTCACCTTTCTCCTCTCGCCACAGGGAGCAGCAAAATATTCCACTCTTTAGTCTGTTACCTCGGATTTATCGTCCGAATGTCGCGATCTGGCTGCTGGATCCATTCGCAATGATGCCAACTATATCTGCGAGCGATAGTATTTTATGTGTTTAATTTTTTCCAGAGTTATTTCGTTGACATGTATGATTGAGGGATGAAAAGTGTGCAAGTAACTTGTGGCGTATCAAATATTTTAAAAAATCCTTTTCTGAAACACGACTCTTCAAAAAAGTGACTAAAATTTCATTACATCTTCAACCAGTGTCCAATAACGCCATACTGTCGCCTGTCCTTCGCCAGACTCTATTGTTGTAATATAATTGAGAGCTAAAGCCAACCAGAAATTTGAGGCTTCTGCCACCAGGGAATCCAATTACGTCTCTCGTCCACCACAAGCAAAACCGACATCAAGTGACTTCCAACATAGTACCAACATATGACGAAGATTCACTTGGGTCTGGTTGTATGAATGCAAATTATGTGTAATCAACGATTAGCCTTATGTCATGCTAAACCGAGTGAAATTAATGCAGTAGCAGGTACTGGCTTGATTAATTGCGGTCATAAATTAGGCATGTACACAACATCACTTTTAATGACTTCAATGGGAAGGACCAAGTGTATCGCTACTTCCTTTCATGTCAACTACACTTTCCATTAATTACCACGCCAATTTGATGCCAAATACCAAAATGGCCTCCACGTAAATCACTCCCCGTCAAATCCGATTCCGCTTGAATTAGAAACAACACGCGTACATGTCTGATTCAATAAGCCTTCTTCTGAATCTGGCTCGACTCCCACACCATGTGGACACTTTTTTTCCACACCCAAACCCCCCTCAACAGCAGGCCAAGGTAGAAGGCGTAAAAACGAGATTGGAAGAAGTAATGCGGCCACCTGACCACGACAATCTTGGGACCGGATTGGTCCTTAACAGTTCAAAGTCCAAACAGAAACATTGAAGTAATTACGGGTTACAACAAAAAAAAATATGGTACAGTAAAAAATGGGGCTGGCCCAAGGTGTAAAGGGGGTTCAGGACATATGATTCTAGTCAGAGACAAGTGTGGCTGCTACCCCATGGCGTCCAACTTGCTCTGGACAACTCGACAGAGGTGTATAAATGCCCGTGGGTTCCCAGTCACATTTGACATCCTAACTTGTACACCCTCCATATGCACTCTGGGTATATTTTGGAGCTAACAAATTCCTCCAGATGAACTCATCGAGACCTAGAGGAATGAGTTCATCCGGAGGATTTTCGCTCCAAAATGGATCATGGACATGCAGAAAAATCGCATCGGACCTGCCCATTGCTATATGTAACTTAGCATGATTTTAATGCAATTTCATATACCTCCGCCAGTGAAATTACACACTGAGGTTTTGCTCTGAATGAAACATTGATTTCCTTTTCTTGCCCTTCTTATATAGTCGCCGTTATCTTAGAGGAACGGAAATGCAGTTTTGGAGTTAGCAGTCTTGACGTTAGACAAGACGCTGTTTTTTTCCCCCTTCATGAAATGAAGTGCACTCGGAGTAACTGCCGGAGAATATTTCGTAAAAGCACTGGCTTGGTTTTTGATTGTCAAGAAACACTGGCGTGGGCTTAAGCATGGTTGGCGTGTCAAAATGTTATGGCCTACCAATGTACGCGGCGATAATCCCCTGCAGAAGTCGTTAAGCCATTTAAAATTCAATTTTCACGATAGGAAATGGCTCGTCTCATCCTTGCCTGACTTTTATTAGGTGATCAAATGTACCCGTCTGTAACTGATGTCTGATTATATTCCGCTCTCAAGAGTGTGCCAGGCTAGTCAAGTATTGGTAACTAATTACATCCTAATCTGGATTTGTGATGTGAACGATTCCAGGAAAATGTGACAAGGCGTCGCGAGTCCATATCTTCGCCCAGATCTTGCCAGATCTTCGAACCTTAATTGTCATTCCTAGTGGTAAGGACAAAACGTCCTTACCACCAGGAATGACAAGGTTGTTCTATCTGACAGAAAGGCAGTAATTGAGCAGGAACACTCAGTATATGTCAGCATCAACCAATGATGACCGGTAACATTCACACGTATCGGAACACCCACATTGCGCATAGACATGAAATTTGTCTGTACCTGTGGCAATCCACCAGTTGTCCCCGAATCTTCTGAGTATCTCTATGAGCAGAATCCCATGGGCCATCTGCAACCCGTGACTGAGTGCTTGGCTGACCACTCCACAGACGACCACAACCCAGCCCCATCCTCCTTCAGGGTAGTAGTGCTGCTTGAGTGTCCTGAGTTCCCTTTGTCTCAGTTCGTGGAAGTTCCCATTGACCTGTATGTCGTTCGGGTTGATCTGGTTGTCACTCTGGGATTGAGGCTCGTCACTGCCTACACCACTAGGCTGCTCGCTGCTGATCCCAGAGTCTTTGGCCTGAGAGCTCTGAGCGCTGGCCACGCTCTCCTGTTTGCTCAGCTGGTGCCGTCTCACAGCCAGGCTCTTGGCCAGGTCCTCAGGAGGTAGGCTTTTCGACCGGTACATCCGACGAGCCTTGTGGGGAGCACAGTCACCATCGGCTGGGTTGCCACCAGGAGGCGCATCTTCGGGCGCATTGTGTCCGAAGATGTCCTCTGGCGGTGGCTGGTGGCTGTAGATGTTGGAGGGACCTATGGTGGACACCTCCCCACCCGGGACGCAGCCTCGATCGCCGGGCATTTCCACTGCCCTCGTTCGCACCTGTGTCGGTATAACGATGCAGGGTACTCCAGTGGCGGTGGTACAGTCGAGCCAGCAAGATGTTGGCTCGACTATACAAATGTGGGCCGAATATGAGGATAGTATTGACGCATGTCGCGGACGATGAACTGGGTTACGACGTCACTTCCAGTTAGTAACTTGGACTCAAATGGCGATGGCCCCCAAGGACAAACAAGACCGTTACGTCATTAAAACATACTGTAAATATGTCAGCAGCGCCTTAGGAAAGGCATGTCAAACAATCATTTGGGTTGCACCTGGTGTACGATGCACCATGTCACAAATACTGACGTGATTATTACAATTCCCGACTGTCATAATTTATAATCCGATTAATCCCATGGACTGTAACATGATCAAATTGGCTAATTACATCAAACGAGAATGTTAAGAAAGTGGGTTACAGTTTATTACAGTAGGTGTGGAAATAATTAATTCCATCTAGAGGCAATAGCGTTTTGGCAATTTATTCCGGTAGAATACTAGAGCAATACTATTGTGCACACGGAGCACTATTGTCCTGCTTCGTTCGAATTACACTGGAATTACAGCGCTGTAAAAAAGTAGCGACAGCAATATTTCCATTTATAGCTTTGGATGTAAATCGAAATGCTCCAAAAACTATCTTGATATGCTTCTCACTTATTTACAGCATGTTACGGCGCTGTATGATTACACCAAGTTTACGAACCCCATGTTACAGGTCATGTAATATTGCTTATAGCCCCCATTGTTACATGGAATAATCACCATCTGCAATATTATTTCTTTGGCATATCTTATTACCGTAATGCAGAAAATAATCTCGGAGAATTTGAGCAAAACTTTTCCAAATTAATATCATGTAATTTTCGGCCATAATTACACTATTATCCACACACTTAATTATGCCTTTTTGTTTAAAATTTCCACAACTATCCTATTAACAATTATTGCACACTGTGAACACACGTGAACTTTTCCAGCCACAAAGCACCCTGTATCGATACCGCACTGTTTCCACTCTTCCCGCCTAAAATAACCCCCCGAAGATATGTTGGGTCACCACTAACTGAGAGGTCACATGGCCTGTCGATGTGTCTTCCTTTGAGGGTGCAAGCCCCGCACGTTGGGCCGCGCACCGCACACAACTGACCTCAGATCCAGCCCAAAGCCCCTACTAGTAGTAGGGCGGGATGGAGAGGGGAGGTGGGGGAAGGAGTTGGGGAGGGGGGAAAGGGAGTGGGTGGGGGGGAAGGCTGGTGACGTCTGAATTTTGTTGCACGTTTTTGGCAAACTGTTCAGATTGTTTCGCCGATTTTCATGGAGGAGAGAAATTAATTAGGCGAGAGCTAATCGATGTTGCGGTGATTAGCAAAAATGGTTGTAAAGAATGGGGGTAAGGTATTCCCCCAGGCGGTGTTCGTGCTCAGGACAATTCAGGACCAATTTCATGTTATGGAGTATCAGTAGTAATGACTGAATATCATTGAACTTGTCAGCATAAAATTTTTTTTAAAATGCTTTTTTGTGGCGATGGACTGGTTGTGACTTTAATCGAGTACTTCCATCAGCACTTGCTGCTCCATTGGCTGTCATGACCATGCAGTGCTCCAAGAGTAATACGACATTTTCCAGTGCAGTCCACAATTCCAACCCCAACAGTCCACTCAACTCACATCTTGTTAATTTATTCAGCCGAATAATTTTTCGCCGAAATCTGGTGCCAACAACATGCATGCATTTTCAGAAGAAATATCCACAAAATTCTGGCAATGTGGCATGCAAGGTGGTCATATATTCAAAAAATTGTTTAGACTAAAAAAACTCAGCAATCAATTTTCATTAGGCAACAACGAGACATGACGGATCTTCTTATCAAATGAAAAATCATCCTGGGTGGTAATAATCTCTAAGAGCAAGATCCCTCCATTGTCAAGGGTGGTATTTGGATCAGGAGAGAAGAGAACAATGGAGCCAACAAGCCTTGAGACATGCACCCTAATGGCGTGAGTCCAGCTCAAGATGTTCTAACGTCAAATGATGAAGGGTCCAGTCCATCCTCACCACCATTTTAGAATACAAATCAAGTCAGGGTGGGTATTACAATAGGATTTTTCTCGTAGCATTCTTGGGACGGAATGTGCTAAAAGAATTCGGGCCTGACAAAACTTAGGGATCTGGTTTTAAGCAAAAAAGTTGAAGCTGGATAAGCCGATCTGTGCGTGATTCTTTGCCATTCTAGTTCTTGAAGTGTCCATCTCGAGTGTGGGGCTCATTTTCCGGATAATGTGACACTGACACGTACACTTTACTCAACCATAATTAACATGTCCTTGTTTAAAATGTTCCATACACTTCCAATATTAATTTCAGTAAGTGTCACATTTAAATCCGGTTATAATTCAGTACTCTAAAGTTTCCTAAGTAACTGCTTCACCGTCTGAATAGTTGACACAATAATCCAATCTAAGGAAGATGATTTGCAGCCCTTTTTTTCCTTCGAATTCTCCAACCTTCATGTCCAGTTTACATAGAAGTGGGACAAGATTGGGTATCTGCCAAGTCGGGCCTTAAAACCAAAGTTTGCCAATGCGTTTGCAAAAAAAAAAAATCTTTCGAAAAAATGGATAAGGGTCAAAATATGGGGATGAATTATTAGGTGGAGGGTCGACTATAGAGACGATTATTTTCTATCCTCCTCTCATAGCCAATAGCTGGCTGGGGATCATGGAAAAGTAATCGGTTTTGAAGCTGGGAATTCCACCAGGGTAACAGCCCCGTATTTTAAATAGCCTACGATTTCTTCCCAAGCCTTTTGTCGTAGAGACTATACAAACACGCGCCAACCGAGACATAATCCGACCATTTGCACTGACTCTCTTCGCCATTGTTTGTGAATAGTGTGGAGGGAACTATCAAAGTGCGATGAGACAAAAAATAGTACTATTTTCCGTCGCACTGCGTATGTGTCATAAAGTCCGTTAAACAAAAGAATGATCTGACGTCACGTTCAGCCCCGCCTGCAAGCAACTGCGCATGCTCAGAAAATACGGCTCGTGTGACGTCATATCGTTCTTTGGTTTAACATACTGTAACATACAATGGGAATAAAAATGGGAATTAAAAAAATGAAGTGTTGCCAACTGAACTTCCTAATGACGACTTGGCGCTCATAAGATATCAGTAGTCGATAGGGAGCGACAAAGGTATCTCCAGCATATAAAAAAACAGGACACCATAATAACGCATGACTTGCTGTATGTCAAAAGAGACCACCCACCCTTTCGTTTTACATGTGTAGTCACGTGTGGGGGACCATCGCCTCCGTTTGCAGCTACCAATCATACCAATGCATAATAACAGCGTAATTACTACGAGTTACATTCTGACTTTTTTTTTTCTCTGGGGGGTCTAAGTAACCCATCATCCATTTTCCGGTCTTGTATTTATTGCCAACTGGTTCGCCTCTTGATTTTTCCTTTCCTTGTTTTTCCTCACCTGAACCTCTGATATTTTCCTGGCAATTATACGTGTAGAGGACAACTCCATTTGCAATGTTTCGGGTGCAATTTAAAGGGTCTAATTGCATCAAGTCGGGAGAATTTAGGGCCTGTAATGTAGGGGATGGGAAGTGCCTCACACAAACATCATTTTTGCCCTGGGTGATGACCACCTTTTTGTGGCTAAAAGGCGTCTTGTTACTGATCACTGGCTAAAAGCTACTAAGTATGACAATTTTTGAACAATTTTTAAAATAGAGAATCACCCTTAATTATTAATTAGTATCCACCAAAGTGATCAAAATTCAATTCAAAATTACTCAAAAAAAAACATAGGGCAAAGTGCTTTGCGATTATGCAACAAGCGGCACACAATGTTATTGGAAGTGTCAGTGATGTATTATGCAAAACTCGATTACTATTCAGGTATTATTCGGGGTAATTTCTGAAGCGCGGTATTCATTACCTGTCATGTCATCCAGACTGTGAAGGTGGGTGGCCACAAGAAAAGCGTGATTTCCATGCGACTTGCTCGTTGGCACGTGTTTGGAATTATGAATGCAAGGTGTATAGATCCTATCAAATGTGATTTTGGGTAACGTATCGTAAAATATTTTCAGCAAAATTTCAAACTAAAATGAAATTTTCAACTGTTTCATTATTTTTTGACACAAATAAATTTTTTCTCATTGCATTGTTAGAGGTACTTGTGCAATACCGTTACTTTGATGGGCTCACGCACTTTACACTTGACAGTAGTTGCAATGTTGTAGTAAAAAAGGAGGACATAAAAGTCCAGTTACACTACCTTGCAGTTTCATGTTATGAGTAGATTTAAGTGCTAAATTTTTGAGTGAATATTGGTCACAGTCCGCACCTGTAGACGAGTAAAAAAATCCAACAAGTTGCAATGCCGGTTCTTAACGTCGGTCTTGCGATGGGTACCCGTGGAATTGCTTTTATGAGAATGCCTTTAAGTGCGCCTCTTTTCATCGTAGAAAACCTTTCAGCATACAAAAGTACATCCATTTCGACATCGTGACCAACTTGACCATAAACACTTTTATTGACTGTCACGAAAAGAGTGTGACTCAGCCGGACTTTTAGTGTCGCATGAGAGTCTCGCTGATTGTAGTAATAATGACCGTCATTTTACGGAAATAAATATGATCATTGCTGGTAGACTATTTCTATGAAACAATTTAACTGCATCCACTTTTTTTGCCCCCTTTCGTGCAAAGCTAAAGTGGAAGCTGGCTGGTGCCATCAATTTTGTTGAACGCTATTCCCAGTATCCCTGACCTCATCTCCCATCCGGGGGTTTGTGTTTACTGCTACCTTATACTGTAAGGCCATACACGAAAAAATGGCTCTCAACAAATAGTTTTCTAAAATAGTTTTCCCCTCTACAAGTGACTAAGCAAATTATCAAATTGGTAGCTAATATCGATATAAATTTGATCCTCTATATCAATTTGTGTACTTAATCGTTAACCTAAGAACAGTTACATTGTTGTATCTGTATGATGTCCATTAGTGTGACAACTCTTCACATGTCCAAACAAGTCTGGTTAAATGAGGCTGGTTCACTGCCATCTACCGAGTATAAGGGAGACCAAGGATCGCGATGAACCCCCGCCAGATGGAAGCTGGTTTCGACCACTGAATTTTGGCGCCCTTTCAAACAAAGCCGGATCATGAAGACCTTTCTGGAGACTCCTGTAGATGTCCCTTGGAAACGGGTCGTTGCTACTCTCAGAAGAGGCTGCCACGACGACCATTCTCAGAACTACATTTCCGATGCGGTAATAAAACGCCAGGACACTTACATGTAAAAAATTACATAAACTTCAGTAAGGTTCAGTAATGTCATTTTAACGATGGAAAAATTAACATGTATTTTCCAACCAGCAGATAATTCCTACAGAAATGGATGAGATTCGACTGATTGTCCGACAATGTCGTTTCCAACCTACCTTTTTACGTCTTGAACATTCCGAATTTTTACTGCCCCGTTACTAAAGAACACTTTCGCCAAACTACATTCGCGGAAATATTTTTTATTCGCCAAATTACCCTGACCCCGTAAAGCGTGTTCGTCGAATACATTTCACGCACGTACATATTTCTTGTCGCGAATTATTCGCTGAATTTGCAAATTTGTCACATAATCGTGCTAATGAACATTTTTTATCCTCTTACTACCAACCATTACGCATCGATCCAACTATTTGCGACAAAGGAAACAAACCGAATAAAAGTGCCCCATTCTTGACGAAACTTTTGACATTGGCTGTCAAATTTGGTAGAATTAAGCTCTTTTTTTTTGGATTCCCCCCTCCAGAATAACCTCTACCAAAACTTGCACACTCACGCCATAAAACTGAGCCTCCGAAATCAATCGCATGTGGGGGGGGTCATTTTGTCCCGAATTTGAATGGCGGCTGGCTTGAATCCGGATCATTCTCAGGCCTCGTATCCTGCACGAGGAAAGAAATATTTGAATGAGAATGGAGAGGACACGAGTCTTCCCTCCACAAGCCAGACCAGCCAGCTATGGAGCCTTCCAGCCTCAAAAGAGCGGAAGAAAATTGGGAACATAAATTGCGTATGCGTCGTGTCGACGGTAAGAATGTTGCCAGAGGTCGAGGGAAATAGGGGGGACGAAAAATGGAGGACATGTTGTCCAGAGAATTGGGTTATGAGTCATGTTCAGGACACCACCAGGTTAATTCTGTGTCACTAAGAGGACACTGATTGTACATGGAACATTACAGAAAATTGCTGTTCCCCCAGTATACTAATGTGTCTGGAACGATAGTCTAGAGCACGCTTTACTACTGGACAAAAGACCCCCAACGGAGGACAGATAGCGCCACAGGGCCTTTAAAAAACGGAATGAGAGATGAATCTTTGATAAGAAAGCTACATCCATTTTGTGGACAGTGAGACTCTGAGGATAGCACCAGGCCTGCAAAATATGGAACACCATACATAATTATGGTTTAAATGGCTCTACTTAACATTGTTAAAATATGCTCCTTCAACAAAATTAAGGTAGCCTACAAGTTTAGACTATATGACCGAGCCCGTTCTGCGCCTGAGCAATGGGGAAGGCAGCGCCTCTGGTGGATGAAACTACCCAGGTAGCACACTTCGTCGGCCCGATGTCGGCGAATGACACCGGGCCAATGTTGGGGAGCGATGGCGGGCCAATGTAAAACGGTTAACTTTTTGTCACGTCGGGCCGACGTTGTCATCCGATGTTGGGCCGATGTTGGCATATGGTGCTGACCCGATCTACATTATACCCTATATTTATATAGGCCTACTATAGTGACTGCCTGGCACAATCAACGGGTATTCTAAAATGGCTAAGTTATACACATTTTCTTTCTTAAAACAAAGTGAACCTTTCTCACCATAATTTCTGAAGGTTCCTGCCCAAAAATGGTACCACTTCATGGCATGTGATAGAGACCAGATACCACAAATGTAATTCCGGATTGATCCCATCAGAGAGTGGAGGAACTCACCTTTTTTTTGTTCTTCCTCCGTGCAATAAACCTTGTCAGACCTGATGGGTGGTGTGCTTGGAATAGGAAATTAATGTATGCATAAGTGGGCAAGGTCGCGGATGGAATGCACGAAGGTTGTTCTTTGCTCCTCCAAAAAACGCAGTGTCCAAAAAGTAATGACCATTTTTATTAACCGTTGGTTGTGATAAGAACAAGGAAATTGCCATAGTAATCATCCCAAAAATCTCAAGTCATTCCCTGAATGGTCCCCCTTAAAAAAAAAAGGAAATGGCGATGACCACGGTTTGGATCCCAAATGAAATGGTCTGCACTAAATTGAGGGGGATGCTGACCATACCTGGCACGACTCTGGTCGTAAACTAGGGACACGCCTTTTTATACATAAAAGAAAAAAAAGAGTCAAGCTTGCTGATTCATGCTACTACCATAGATTCACAGAGGACTGAAGATGCCCCGTAAATCTGGTTGGAAGTCCCATCGGACCTATCTTCCAGTTGGAAGGTGTATATAGCTAGAAGAGGAAAAACAGTTCCAGCAGTGGAAGGCACCGGGTTTTCGGTGCATAAATACGATTCGAATCGTAAATGAGGATTTATGGGAGCGACGTATTTCATCTGCAGAAGTGTTTGGCACCGTGGATTGTGGACAAAATGACTCGACGCGTTGCACCGTCACGTTTTAGGTATGGGGCGACATTTTTTCATTTTCAGATGGTCGTTTAGCGATTAGGCTACCGAGTGTGCAGTATTGTTGACAAAACCTATAAAGTATCAATTTCGAGCTTATAAATTGGCAAAAATTTTAAATAGTGTCGGGCCCCACGTTGGGCGCCAAATGTCACATTTGGCGCCCAACGTGGGGCCAACCCACCCCTGCGAGCTAGCCTGGGGTCAGGTCAAGGGTTGGTCCTGACAACAGAAAGTCCTGTCCACATATCAAATTTGACAACACAACTGTTCATAATAGACAGAAAGTGTGACACCCCTTGCATTATTTTACACCAACAATAAACCAAGCCCTCCGGAATGAATTGTCTACATTGCGACTCAATGTACCAGTAGTGAATGAAGCGGGATTCACCAGAACCTGTTACTTGGACATTGGCTCAGGTTGACAAAAAAATTTGAACAGCGGGGTTGTGTCGTGAATCTTAGTCTCTGCGTGTCGCTGGCACAACAGGACACTATCCAGTCCGTGCAAAGTCTTCCATGGACATCTGGATCCAAAGAATATTAAATGATATTATATCATTCTGAACGACTTTTATGGGCAGTTCAAGAGTCACTCAGAGGAAAATAACATTGCGTCATGCCAAGGAGGGTAGATGTAATAAACCTCTTTCTTGATGAGTGATACCGGGTGACAGGTGGCGTTAACATCTAGGAGCGACTCAGGAGGGCCCTCTATCAGTCACACATGCCATTTATCATGGCATTGACAACCGAGGGTAATGCATCCATTTTGATAACTTCATTTTACAGTTGCCGGTGAGGGCTCTAAAGGAAGTGGGAGGTGAAGTCATTTGGGATCCTAAGAAGAGATATCTGGCGGTGTACATAGAGAGCCACTGGTTATACGACTGAATGGATAATGAAGTACAACGGGAAGTAAGGGGATCATTTGTCTTTCGGACATGTCGAACAGTGGACAGCGTTTCGTATGATTAAATAGGTATGTATACCTAAGTAAATAAGTGTAAATTGATGATTTTTTTTGTTGTCCATCGTTCTACGAGTATAGTGCAAAAGTGCTTCTAACTGTGAGAAAAGTGAGGCTGAATTATGCTATTAAATCTGAATTAACTCGTAGCTGTTACATGCCTTTCATGCAGCAAAAAATTCAGAAAGTACAGGGCGGTACACTGTTCAAGCATCCAGAGGCTCAAAAGCAGTTTGAGGCAGTAATCACTGATTGTTCACTCAACATCCAGCAGTAACAAGTAAATCGTTGTTCCAATATGTAAAAGGTTTTCAAACTATTTGCTGAAGTCAACAATTCGCAAATTATCCACCTAGGCTAGAAACCTGGGCTGTGAATCACCCTGTACATCTAGAGAAGATAAAATCAGGAGCCTGCACGATCGCAATTTCCCTGACACAATCGCCTCAATCTGACGCAATAACACCCTCAATTACAGTCATACACCTAAAAATGCATAACACCGCATGACCCACGTTAACTCCCTTATGAACCGAAAAGGGCGGAGATCATTGCGTCACGCTACGTTAAAAAAAAGCAGTTTAGCATGAATAGAGAGGCGTGGATAAAACACCTGAAATTACGTGTAACTCACACGAGCAAGTTGGTCGAGGTGAGAATGAAGAAGACAAATCGCCTCTTTGGCCCTTCCCACTCCCAGCTTCAATACTGCTCCGGGATTAACGAAACAACCACTAATTAAGGCCCAGCAGGGCGGCACTCCAACCACTACATTATCATCATCCGACTACCAAGATACAACCCCCCCGTACAGTTTGTGCAACCTTTTAACCGACAGTTAATAGCTAACTGTAGTTTAAGCGCCATATTCAGTCAGCACTAATACATGGTTGGAGAACCTGGCCGCTATTGGACTACCGGTATTGAAAAGTCCATAATTGAATAAATAATTATATATTATTAAAATCATTCATTGTACGACCGAGGCTTCTGATTAGCCCGTCGTACATTATATTGTATGCGCGACGCTTCCGATTGGATCCCTTTCTGCGCCTGCGCAATGGGGGAATGCAGCGCCTCCGGTGGGAGGGAGGACTAACTAACTGAATAAATAACTAAATAACTAAGTAAATAACTAAATAACTAAATAACTAAGTAAATAACTAAGTAAATAACTAAATAACTAAGTAAATAACTAAGTAAATAACTAAATAACTAAATAACTAAGTAAATAAATAAATAACTAAATAACTAAATAACTAAGTAAATAACTAAATAACTAAATAACTAAGTAAATAAATAAATAACTAAATAAATGAATGAATAACTAAATAACTAAATAAATGAATGAATAACTAAATAACTAAATAAATGAATGAATAACTAAATAACTAAATAAATGAACGAATAACTAAATAACTAAATAAATGAATGAATAACTAAATAACTAAAAATGAATGAATAACTAAATAAATGAAATTTTTAAAATGCAATACAATGGGCCAGAGAATTGGGGGAGACCTTTTGGAGGATGGATCGGGCCAACGTGACTGCTCGTGACATGGATAGCGGGGGGGGGGGGGGGGGNGGGGGGGGGGTCACAAAAAAGTCGAAAATCAGCGTGACTTTGTAAGGACACTTTCATTATTTCGACTTCACATGTAGACAAATTGCATGGTGTGAAAGTAAGTCTGAACAATTTTAATTGCAATTAGCCTCGCCTCCCCTTCTCACTCATATCCATAGGACAAAAGGGGTCCGAAGCAGCCGCCATCTGCCTGATGACTGAGCCCAAAAGCAAATAGATGGCTTCCTCTCTACAAAGCAGATTACTTTCTCCAGGCGCCTCCAACACACAATGCTCTAAGAAAACTTTTATTTCCTTCTTGCTATCCAGCTAGGAGACTTCTCCATAACATTTTTGTGGCGCGCTTTAAAAGCATGGCGGTTCATTAGCCTTGGCGGTGGCAATTAGTTAAAGCCGCTGGTGTAAGGTGGGGGTGCTGTTAGACTTATGTTGTCAGAAGAAGTGGGAGGTAGGGAGGGTGCTGGGTAGGAAGGGAAAAGCGGGGAGCATGAATTGCAACTTGTGCTTCAGGTCCTCGTAACTCTTCGCTGACAAGGTCGGCGCCAACCAGGATCAGGCATTTTCTCTTGTCTACCCCTGTACGGTACACCTCTCAAATGAAAACGTAAGTGAAAAATACCAGTTAGGTATTCCAGGAGTGTGCTGATTGTGATGTCATACTCGTGGGAAATTCACACTCGGTAGCAAAAATGCTGTTTTATAGAAGGTGTACATGACGTTTATCTCAGCGAATTACGCCAAAAAGTCTCCAACTAAAAATCGAAATAAACCGTTTATGACTTTTTCCTGAGGGCAGAAGAACCAGATATTTTGCTCAAACTACAATTTATTCCATGGAAAAAAATTCCTGAGTCTGATTTTGCCTCTGCTAAGAGATGTAAAGTGGAGCAAGTTTCCTCCGGGCAATGGCCATTGCGGAGTTACCACACCAGTAGCCGAGGCCTCCGAATATACTCAATGCAAATTCTTGCTGGGACTTTTGTCCTCGACTTTATTCTCCCGCACAGGATAAGCCCGCCAGGTCCCTTTAATCCGCAAAACAGGCGAGGTTTAGTTGGTGTGGAAGGAATTTACTACTGGTATTCAAGCACTTGGAGCAATTCGAAGACTGGGAATAGCTCCGGAAGAAACCAATTCGTTGAAATAAATGGCTCTATTTGAGGCAGACGCTGTACAGAGTCCCACTGCCTAGATTCAACAACTCTATTTAAAGTGGTCCCAGAAAGAAAACTAGGTTCTGGTTTGAATTAGCCAAATTCAATGTGGACACAACCGATAAACACTAGCTGGCTGCACCCACTAGATGGCAGCACCCACTAGATGGCTGCACCACTAGATGGCTGCATCACTAGATGGCTGCACCACTAGATGGCTGCACTCTAAATATCTGGGTGTGGACCACCGGTTCTTTTGTAGAGAGTCGTGAAACGGTCGAGCCAGTCCAAGCATCAACAGATCCATTAAAACTCATCCGGATTCAACCCAAATTGCGCAAATTAGCCAAACCCGCCCTGGATAACAAGGCTCCAGCCGCCTTAGCCATTAAAAATGTCAAGTGTCCCTTAAACTATGCAGAAAATAATGTATGCGACAGCATGCGTCTGCTTGAATACCAAACCTGCAGACACTGTAAACTAATCTAGCGTCGCGTCAGACGAAGGGGTCATTTGAGACCAGGTCGACACACTTAGTCGGGGCTCCAGGGTTAATAATGTCCTCGATAACGCGTCGATCAGCTGGCTATTAAAATGGTCCAAATGACCGGCCATGAGTATACCCACAGAGACACTTATCCTCTTCAACAAAGTAATGTCACATCCCAGCCTTGCACTAAACCCAAATCTTGGGTCGAGGAAATGACTCCCGAGTTGTTGTTTTTAAACTAGAGAGTTTATTTAATGATCGGATCAGTAAGATAATGGAGCCGTCAAGTTACTATTATCTGGACTGGACTTTAGAAAGATTTGTTAATAAAAATGCGGGCGTAGTGTGAATAAAAAGATGTGTCCACCCTTCTAGTAGAAAACCGGGATTACTTGAAATCGGGATGATTTATGGTGGTGTAACTAGACAGTGACTAATTTCTGCACGGTTAGGAATTAACGACTGATAAAATATTTAGTCGGTTAGTGTTAGGACATAAAAACACATTTTTTTGAATATCAAATAGCAAAAAAAGTTAAGCATACATTTTCAATTTCCTTCCCTCCATGATTTATCTGATGTTTAAAAAACTTTTAAAGTTAGCGACACCTACATGGCATATCCTACAAATATATGACCGTGCTATCCTGAACACCATTTTTAAAGCACACACCCAGTCGCGTGCATGGAGTACTAAGTCAGCAAGCATAAATTAAGTTAGAAATTGATCAAGTGTACAGATGACCAGATTACTTGAGGTTACTACCAGAAGGAATGTCATCAGTGGTTATCTCCGCGGGATATGTAGAGAATTTTTAGGGAATGGGTGGGTGGGCAATCAGTTTTTTTTTAAAGTAAGGGCTACTGTTCGGCACCCAGCCGTTTAATTAGTGGGAAGGAATACTCGTAATAAAAAAAATAACAGACGAGCCCTCGTGTGCAAATGGAGTAGATAAGACAGATTTTATGGCAAGCCGCAGAAGTGCTTTCCAAACTCTCTTTGGGACTGATATCTACAGAAGAGGGGGAAAGCGGGGGAGGAATGAAGGGTGAGGGTAACTCCCCCCTTTCTGAAAAAAAAAAAAGATATCGTCGTAAAGAGTGTCCCAGGACTGTATTTTCGCTCAGTGGGTCCTGGAATTATCTAGGGGGAGGTACTTTTATGAGTGTTCTTATCAATGCTGATCACTGCAACTACAACTTTAACGACAATGATCTCTCTGGTTTAGTAGCGACGCTGGCCGCTGGTCGAGGCTTCTTCGTAGAGACAATAATAGGATATGTACAGTGTTGGACATTAATCGGGTCCTACTGCTTGCGACATCGCAGTGCAAACCGCAGTGAGCCGTGCGAGTAAGAAGAGGTAGGCCTAAGTGACGTCACCGGCTGGGGGACAATGGAGAAAAGGCTTGTCCTCCAGCCAGTGACGTCACCCAAGGCCTACCATTTCTGACTCGCACGGCTCTGTCACTTCAATTTGCACGTCTTCCACATTGGAAAATGTCACTAGCAGTATGACGAAATTAATGTCCAGCATTGTACTCAATATACACCAAAATGTGGATCATTCTGCACAACTGCATTCCTTTCAAAGAATAGTAATTCACACCATGCATGGTCAGCCCCCCCCGCCCCCACCAAAAAAATAATCAAAAAACTGAATCCAATATCTAGTTTTCAATAAGTCTGAGAGTAACTGATTTATTCAGGGGATATGGAAGCTGGAAATTCCAATCCGACTGAGACATCTTAAGAAGGCAAGGGACGTACAGAAAGAGAAGATTTATGCAAAGGAGTGGAGGTGGTAAAGTTGGGCTGCAAGAAAAGAATCTGTGTAGATAAAAAAAGAGGTAACTCTATACACTACAAGACTGAACAAGCAATTCGATCCTTGCATGGAAATCAAGCAGTGGACTGCCAGAATTACCGGTCTACCAACTCCAATTATAGCTGGTGTAAACTTGTAAACGCAGTCAGGGGAGAGATTCGATTGAATTAATCGACTCTCCCTGGAGTTGACCAAGCAGCAAAGATCGGGATCGAGTCCATGAATTAGATCGGATGGCCTTCGACCATACCCAGGATTTGGTCTGCCACGATGGGTCGTGTTAGAGATAATGTGGGATCAACAATGGGATTTGTTTTATACGTACTGATCTGGACAGTCGTTTGAAATTTTTTTTCTTCAAAATGACTTTTGACATCATCACATAGCCTGACCTACTCACAGGTAATATCATAGTTTAACACTATCGAGTCCTGGTGTTTCAATTTGGCATCTGCACACGACAGATTGGTGTGTAGGTTCCTCTGAGATACATGTGGCAAGAAACCAGTCACAACTGTTTATTCTCACCTTGTGAAACTGGTCAACTCAAAGGACAAGCGTGAAGACCCCAACACTAATGGGAATCTAAAAATTTGCCTGCCAAACCATTTTTTTTTTGCAGGTGTGATAAGGACGATCAATTTTGACAAGCTGACGAGCAACGGATTGTTTCCAGTAATTGGCAAAAATAAGACATTAAGTCAACAAAAAAATACCTGTAGGACAGGATATGTCGGTGCAAATTTTATAATATGGCGCTTCTTTCCACACGTTTTCTCCAGTCGTGATCCAGGTAAAAAGGTCGAAGGTGTAGTCCGGAATACCAATGAACCCTTTGGCCACTTCATCACAGGTATACACAGGTGTTGACACATGCTAAAGGTGGCGGTAATTGAGGTTAGCTTTATTGCAACCCAATTTTGCGTCATTAGCTTCCTTGGCCGGAATGGGTTTAAACGGGCCCTAAGAGAGAGAGATTTGGCC
>JYFJ02003530.1:0-41189 GCA_000934665.2 Catajapyx aquilonaris | reverse complement strand
TTATAGTAATTTTTGTCCCCCCACTTCCCACCCCCTCCCCTGAGAAGTACCCTTCATGTGCATAATTCATGATTTTCGGTTGTGCCACTGTATTCCCCATCCGAAGAAACCTCTAGATCCCAAAAATCTCGCCCATAGCACTAATGATAGCTTCCTCATGGCCTTCATAAAGTGGTCCATTCTTGACCTTTTGACCCCTGTATCTCGAAAACGCTTGAGATCGAGGATTTCTCCAGAAGGGTGTTTTCCTTCTAGCTGGGAACCCGAAAAAAAATATTTCACCTTGAACTTCGAGGGACACTTCGAGAGGTTCCCTTGTAAGAATAAAATGTTCATTAGGCACTATCATGGTTTTTAAAACTACAGATAAAATAAGTGGCATTTCTCCATACATGTGAAGCATGTACTCTCTGTATCACCTGATCCCATTGCGAGCCCCAAATGAAACTTTGGGAAATGCAAGAGGATAGTACAAAGTAATTTTGGGAATTTTTTCAAAATTTTAAAAATATCATTTTTTGAAATATTTAAATTTAAAGATTTAATTGAGTTTAAAATTTTTAATAAATATGATAACCTCTGCCGTGTTACATATCAAATTAAAGCCCATGGAAAGACCTTCAATATGAGACATTCCCCAGGTTTATATCTCATCTGGTTCCTGAGAAAATAATACTTGAGTATTTCAAGGCGCAACAATTTTTAGTCAAAATTGGAATATTTAATATTTAATAACGCTTGAATGGTAGGCAAATTTTTTTTATTTCTTTTGGTTTTCATTCATAACGATGTAAGGACACTAGATCGGCTACACCAAGTTTCATCAAAATCTGAGGGGTCAAGGCCAATTTTAATTCCAAACTGTGATGATTTGACATGGAATGACTCATTCCCGTTCCTAGAAAAAATTCTGCAATGGATAGATTTCCGCTATACCCAGGGTTCGTAATGGACAGGTGTCACTGTATTAGCGGTAACTAAAATCGACCCATGAACTTGGAACACCCTGTAATTTTTATGTGGGAGCTAGGGGCGTACTGAATTTTGTGTGTGTGTGTGTGTGTGGACGTGCATTGCTATCCTTGTGAGGAATTTTTGACGCGTTTTTCCTATCCTTCTGAGGAATTTTGTCATTACGAGGTAGTTTTCCTGTACCTCATAGTGAACACACGCCTCACAAGGATAGGCAAAAATCGAAAAATACCTCATAAAGACAGTAAAAATATATTTCACCAAAATTTCGTGTGTTTCCTTGTAGGTTAGGTTAGCTTAAAATTTTAAATTTTGGAAAAACCTCACAAGGATAGGAATGCGCGCCTGTGTGGGTGGGTGGGTGTGTGGGTGGGTGTGAATAAGCAGGATGTTTCTCTGCCCAAGGTGCCAATCTGAAAAGAGATTAGAAAGAGTTGATGGGCTAATTTCTTGGTCTTCATCTTCCTTTATCTTTTTACATGCCACAAACTCTGTTTACATAATCAGGGATTAATAAAATCTATCACCTGTCCTTATCCTGTCTCTTTGGATCATCAACTTGGGCAGAGAAACACCCTGCTTATTCACACACACAAAATTCAGTATCACTTCATTTCAAGGTTAAGCCCCTGGCTACCACGTATAAAAATTACAAGTTCAAACACCCTGCACACAGCAGTACTTGCGGGATTATTTATTAGACACCCTGGTTTTCAGCTGTGCGGACGTTAAAGAAAGTGGTAGAATCTGTAATAATGTGTGAGGGCTCGACCAGGACTTAATTTACATGGTCCATTTTTGGCAGGAGAGGAATGCTGGTGACTCGGGAAGATACAATGAGATCATTCAGCACGAGACCATAAGAGTTGCTGTCTGTGGTATGCTGGAGGGGGCACGTGGTGTTACCATCCCAGAATCCCTGAAGGATCCTATGGAGTCTGCCTTCGTTGAGTTTTTTGACTATTACGAGGCCACTGTCAAGAAACACCAGAATCTAGATGGAATGCCAATGATGGTAAGAAATTCTTTAGATATATAGCACACAGTGCCAGTGTATAGTGCTTCTGAACAAGGTAGGTGCAAGATGAGATACAAGTGAAAGTTGACTTGTTTTAATCATTTGTCATTCTGGTGATTACACCTGAGCATGTAAGGTAGTTTGTTTTTTTTTTGTTGTTTTTTTGCACACCTCAACATTTAGAATATTATTTTAGGCAGTGGTGTTTACTGAAGTGTTGGAACTCAGAGCAGAGGTTGACATTGTGTCCTCCTGTGTGCCATAAATAAATAAAAAATTTAAATGTGTAAGAAATATACCTTTCCAGAGAGGGGCAGCACAGTGGTGTAGTTATTTGCACCACAGCATTCCACCTTTGAGGTCTCAAGTTCTGTCCCCAGGTCATATAAAGAATTTTCTCATGTGAAGAGATTTTCAACGGGTTCTCTTTCTCTGTTCATAGTTTGGGTTTTCTTGAAGTTATCCTATTTCCCCTTACAATCAAAATCCACCCCAGTGCAGTTACTGATTCAAGGTGGGTCAATAAAAAATGTCCCCTAGAAGACCCCAGTATCCACAGGTTCACACGGTATCCAATGATGATGATGATACCACCTTGCTGTGAGATATTTTGTCACAGGCAGGGGAATTCTTTTTCTCTACCATTCAACAAGCCTTTAGTTAGTCTACTATCAGTTTATTTAATATAGAGCCCTGTGTTTGACTCTAAACAACTCCCAGGAAAATTATTCAAAAAAATAAAGTTATATATCGTTCGAAAGCTTGTTTAAATCCACGTTACATATATGCGAGTTGTTTTCCTATCATCAGTCTCTAATTTTTGATCGTAAAAAGAAGGCGGAAGAGTGACGTTTTTTGACTAGTTGCCGACGTTGCAGCGCAAAGTGAATTTTTTATGACACTTTCAGGAGGCCAAAGAAATCCACCTGTGAACCCTGGATAGTGCACGTCTTTGTCTATCTAATGATATATTTGAAACATTGAGATCACCATTTCTGTAATCATAATTAAGTTAATTGCACACCTCTGTTATCTCGGCTGTTTATAATCCGAATTACTTTGCGAACGTATCGACGGCAAGCCAGAAATGTGCGTGATAAGATTACATTGTGCTCTATTACACTAAAAATTTTAAAAGCATTTAAAAGGATCGCCGTCTATTCCCGCCAGAAAGTGGGCTGGGTCCTTTTCTATTAAACTTACTAACAATACTTTTAAAATTTTCAGTGTAATAGAGCACAATATAATCTTATCTCACACATTTCTGGCTTGCCGTCGATACATTCGCGAAGTAATTCGGATTATAAACAGCTGAGATGACAGAGGTGTGAAATTAACTTAATTACATATGATTACAGAAATGGTGATATCAATGTTTCAAATATATCATTAGATAGACAAAGATGTGCACTATCCAGGGTTCACAGGGTTTTATTTGGGCTCCTGAAAGTGTCATAAAAAATTCACTTTGCGGTGCAACGTCGGCTCCAAGTAAAAAACGACACTTTTCTGCCTTCTTTTTACGATAAAAAATTAGAGACTGACGATAGGAAAACAACTCGCATATATGTAACGTGGATTTCAACAAGCTTTCGAACGATATATAACTTAATTTTTTTGGATAATTTGCCTGGGAGTTGTTTAGAGTCAAACACAGGGCTCCATATTAAATAAACAGATAGTAGTAGATTTTATAAGTGGTATTTGAGTACAGTAGAGTAAGAAGAAAAAGAGGCTACAGTATATGACACTTGCAATTCTTTGGGTTTACATAGTTAGGTCTTTCTTTATACAGGGTGGACGGAAAGTNCCCCCCCCCCCCCCCCCCGCCCCCCCAGGTTTTTAAACCCAAAATTTCATAGCGTCTTTTCATATCTTTTAAAAGTCCACAAGCAGTTCTAATGTACACTATCTTGTGAAGCATAATCTTGAGAACATCTGAGCACCTTCGCTCTCGCAATTCCATTAATAACTTCGTCTCTGTGACTCATCTAAACATCCTATCTGTTTTGCGTTTATTTTGCTTGTTGCCTTGGAGGACCCCTGGTCATATTCTGCCTCAGATAAGGTTTTTATGACCATTTTCCATGAGTTCCCCTTCATGCAAATGTTGTGAACTCACTCCTGACCTTATTTTTCGCATTGGTCCATAACCTGGTCCAACAAAAATTTGAAAAGGAATGCATGAAATGGCGGACCCGGATGCATTACTTTCGAATTGGTACCATCACATGTGTCTCCATTTTTACTTTAAAATAATTTTTTGGTAGGAAAGGACAGTAAACAGTCCTTGGTAAATTAATCAACATGACACATCCTTTCGTTCACGTCCTTTCGCACCAAAAAATTATTTGAAAGTAAAAATGGAGACAAATGTGATGGTACCAATGTGAGAATTCGAAAGTAATGCATCCGGGTCCGCCATTTCATGCATTCCTTTTCAAATTTTTATTGGACCAGGTTATGGACCAGTGCGAAAAATAAGGTCAGGAGTGAGTTCACAACATTTGCATGAAGGGGAACTCATGGAAAAGGGTCATAAAAACCTTATCTGACGCAGAATATGACCAGGGGTCCTCCAAGGCAACAAGCAAAATAAACGCAAAACAGATAGGATGTTTAGATGAGTCACAGAGACGAAGTTATTAATGGAATTGCGAGAGCGAAGGTGCTCAGATGTTCTCAAGATTATGCTTCAAAAGATAGTGTACATTAGAACTGCTTGTGGNGGGGGGGGGGGGGGTCCGAAACTTTTCGTCCACCCTGTATATTTTTTTCTTCACTTAATTGTCAATGGGCACCATAGTTTGACTGAACTGTCTGAAACACCCTAGTGCTGCCCCTGTTTCATGGTAATTGGTTTAATATTGACCAAATATACAAGAACTGAATGGATTGCCTGCACAAGACAAAAAGTTTTTTTTTCTGTAGGGAAATTTTCACTTTTTCTGATTTAAAAGAAGAAAAAAAAAGTACCTCATGATAGAGCTCGTGGCTCTCTTAGGGGGGATGGGGAAGTTCCCAAGGGAGGGTGCCGTACGATAGTCATCTGACTGAAATAGCCTTTTCTCCTGGCCCTGGGCAGAATAGGGAGTGCAATTCTGCCCCGGCATGTCGGGTGAAAAGCGGAAAAAGACCCTGCCAAGCAGAGGTGACGGGGACGGGATTTGAACCCCGGCCTCCCGCTTGGCTGGCCAGCGGCGTAAACATAAGACCACCATGCCGCCATACACGTTTTCTGATTTATTACCACATTTTGTTGGTGCATAGGAACTCTGGTGATAGCCCCCCCNNNCCCCCCCCCCCACTACCCTCTACTATGCCATTGCATACTGTATAGGCTTCCATTCAATTCATATTCCTACTAAAAGGATCGGTAGCTGTGAGTATTCTGCAAGGTAACATGCCTTGCAAATGGAGGGAGAAACTGTGCTGTGAGGAATTTTAGGGAAGCCATGTACTGTACAGGGTGCTCCAACAAGGAGGGACCACTGATCACTGCCTATGAAAATTTGGCTTATTTGGCTAGCATCCATTAATCCTGTTGTATCATAGCTGTTGAAAGTAAGCACTACACATCACACCTTTACCCTGGCCAAGGCAATTGTGTGGCAGAAAAAGCATGGTCAAACTGCTTGTACCATGGAGAAATATATTATTATTATTATTATTATTATTATTTATTTGTGTACCCAATTAGGCAAATGCCCATACATGGGGGGCTCCCCCAGAATTTCATTTTACAAAAAAAATATTCGCTACAGCTTGACCTCCATGGAGAAATATAAATTCCTGTATCAAACATGGTACAGACTTGGGAGGGCACATTTCAAAGAGTTAGAAATAAATGTTAACAGGGTGCAGGAGGGGGAGGGGGGGGGGCATGTTTAGCAATATATATATATATATATATATATATATATATATATATATATCTGTCACTTTTTACTTCCCTCCACCTCCCCTCAGCTTGGCCAGGGTTAAGTGTGAGAAAACATGGGCCTCTCTTTTTCACCTATTTACTTAGGATATTTGAGGGGTGTGGTGGAAAAGGGCAATAACCCTAATTTTGGTCATTTTTGACCTAAACCCGAACTATGTAAAAGAAATCACAAACAGTTTGGTATACTCCAAGTTCACGTATCATGCACGAGACGGCAACACAGACTTGATCGAAACCTGCATTCCGTATGAATTGTTAAGACCATGGAAACTTCAATTCGCTCTCCTGAAAAATTAAACTTTAGCGGGTTATCACCTTCTTCCACCGCACCCCTCATTTATTAAGAGTGTATGTACCCTAGTACGCATGTGAAGACAAGGCAGCGTGGCTTTCAAATTAGTGTCAAAGAATGATTTGCAAGTATTTTCATAACATCAACTCGGGG
The DNA here is from genome assembly GCA_000934665.2 of Catajapyx aquilonaris. Classification (NCBI taxonomy): domain Eukaryota; kingdom Metazoa; phylum Arthropoda; class Diplura; order Dicellurata; family Japygidae; genus Catajapyx; species Catajapyx aquilonaris. The sequence continues at coordinate 34,811 of JYFJ02003530.1, read as the reverse complement.
AGGTGTGGTGGCCGAGATGGTATCGTCTCTGCTTGCCGAGTTAAAGGTCCCAGGTTCAATCTCCGCCTGGGAGTTCCCTTTCACCTGCATCGGGAGGGTCTCTGACCTGCACCCTGGAGGTGTCTGGCAACCTAACCTCCTGGGGGACTGCACATGGCCCAAGGTTTAATACATTGCACTTGCACAAGTGTCCCCTCCCCAACAATCCCTATCCTTTCCTAATGTCCCTGTTTCCTTGCACCAGAGAAAGAAGCTGAAAAATATATAGAAAACTGATGGTGGTGTGCCACCCCCCTATAGATCCCGTAAGGGACATCACAGGGTAAACAAAATAAAAAAATAAAAAAAACATCAACTCAGGGGGAAGGACACCGGGCGAGGTATGCCCTATTTTGATGGAAGTCTTGCAAAAACTACCATCATCTGGGCACCTTGAGGTCAAATGTTGATGCTGATCACATAGACAACATTGGCGGTGATGAGGCACTTGAGTTGATTTTGTTGCATTAACCGGTTTTCTATTCTTCAGGATCCCTTTGGGGAGAAACGAGGCAACTTCGAGTTCAAGAAGTTGCTGGCTCGTCTGCAGAGCCTGCGAGAATCCATGGATTCGAAGTTTGATATTGCTGATGGTGTCACTGCTACCAACCAAGGCAGTTGGACTTCGAGTGACTCAGACTAAAGTGTTTCCCTGATGTTCAAAACTTGGAAGGGCAAGCTTGTTCTGTTTCTTGCACCTATTTTGGGCTCGTGATATGTTTTATGTTATAAGGAGAATGAGATATTCTCTTGTCACCTGTTTTATTTGGTATTTAAGTCACCATGTTAGCTCTACAGATAGACAGTTGGAAACATCATAGTGAGAATTAACAATTTCTGATATGGAGAAAGATACAGTGGCTAAGGTGTACTTGTCATGTACATTAAGGTGCTCCTACAAAGTTAGCAGTTAGATTTCTGGCACTCATCAGCTCAAAGGTTTGCACACTGGACATCACTCTCGATGCTCCAGAGATATATAGAGTTGATGACTGCAAAATGGGAAGAAGGGTAGGTGTTTTCTCTAGCTCTGGTAAGCCTGATATGAGAAGAGTTGAATGCAACAATCTAGATAATGCACAGAGCTTGGAGGAGCATTAAATTTTGCCAAATTATGTAAGAGGTACAGTGCTGGGCATGAATGGTAAGAGTACTGCTAGGACATGAGCTGCAGCAGCAAAAGAGCGCATTGAACAGATGTATAATATCAGATGGCCCTGGGTGATGTCACTGACTGCTCGCAGCTCGTGATGTCAACCATGGCCATCCGATCTTTTTCATCGGTTCGGTCAGGTTTGATGGGCTCTTTTGCCACCATGGCTCATGTTGCTAGCAGTACTCTACCGTTAATGCCTAACACTGTACCAAGCAGATTGAGAGGTAGTATTGCAATGATTCGGCTCTGTTCACTTGGTTCAGAGTTATGAAGGTAGGTGAATATGCTATGATATTAATTTTTGGGCCAAATTTTTTTTTCCATCTCAGAAATCATCATTCTTCTGAAGCTGTGTGCTAAAATTCCTCACCTTACTGTGGATCTGTTTTGGGGAAGATTGCACTACAAAGGTCATGCATTTGGTTACAAAATAACTTCCTTCTGCAACATAGAAAGTAAGGGTGCGTGCTCGAGGTAGACCACCACAAGGAGGAAGGGATTTTACTTGGCAACCAGATGGTGAATTTTTGGACCAGTAACCCATATCTGAACTTTCCCTCCATAATTCATGTGCCCCTTTTAAGCCATCCTGTTTGTTAATGTGCTTTAGAGGGATTTTAGGGTTGCCATTTTGCTCACCCACATACATGATTTCACTGATGAAGAAACTGATCCCAGCATTTTCTCATTTCCATTCCAATATTTTCATTTTCATTAATTTTCACAATATCAGTTGCCTCTGTCTAAAGCCTGTTTTGAGGCTCCCTGTGTTATTTTCTCATATTACATTGGAAGGTTTTTGATGTACTTTTTTTCCTACATGTTAGCCATACATAATGTATTATGTAAAAGTGAGCTAAAAGAAAATGTTTTGCTAAGCCCCGGTTCACACGTGGCCACTTTTAGTGGCAGCAACTGGCCACAGCAACTGACCAATTTTGGAAATACACAGGATTGAGAGCGTGGCCAGTGGCCACATGTGAATGCTCTCCTTCAATCCTGTGCATTTCCAAAAGTAGTCACTTGCTGTGGCCAGTTGCTGCCACTAAAAGTGGTGTGAACCGGGCCTAAAGGTGCGTTTACATGAGAGCGATTTGACGAGCAAAGTCTTTGCAGAGCGGTAACATAGCTGAGTAACCCAAGTAACCAGTATTGTTTGAGGCGAAAATCGATTCTTACTTTCACCTCAAACAATATTGGTTACTTCGCTCGGTGAAGACTGTGCTCCGCTTCGCTTGTCAAATCACTCACATGTAAACGCACCTTAACAGTTGCAATTCTTGTAAGATTTTGTTTAGCGTGGTCTCTTTGACTGCCATGTTCTCCAGGTGACCCAAACTGTATTATTTGTAGTTGTGTAGTTGAGATAAAATCAGTTCCCAAGAGTTCAGTTCTTAGTCACATGCTGTTGAAGATTTTTTGGGGGGACGCTTGCAAGTGACAAAGATGTGTAGACATGACCTGGGAGGATGCACAAATATTATGCGAACTGCACAAACAAACATCTTGATTCAGACCAGTGGTCTTCATCATTTTTGTTGTCGCAGAACATCACGCAAATCTTCTGAAACCCCTACGGAAAACTGATTTTTAAAATTATAAAGCAGGCAGCATGGTGCTAAGTTCTGCCTGAGTAATAATGTGCCATTATCGAAATTACTTTTGTGGGCCACTTCGGACAGACCCCCAGAGCACCGATTGAAGACTGAGAACTTAGGTCAGAATTAGAACAAATTGAATTTTTGCTAATTATTTTTATCTTCCATATGTGAGCAGGATTTTTTCTAACACTTCAAATTGCTGCCCCACAAGTATTCTTGATAATGTAAAAAGCTGAACTTGCCACTGAACAGAATATCCTAAAGAATTTTAATAGAAATGATGATTGTGTCACTGGCAGAATAATTTGAACCCAACCAAATGGAATAATTTTCCAGTAGCACAGCTGGATTTTACAGTAGAGTTTGCATTACTAACTTCAGATACACTGGAAATAATCGCTTTTGGAATTGTTGGAAATGGCACATTTGTCGTAAAAATATTGCATTATATCGCATGATTTTTTTGGCAGAGAAGGTACCAAGAACATAGCTTCTCTGCCATGGCTAAGAGAACCAGATAAATTTGTCTGTAACTAGGCGATATTACACATCTTTGGGTAAGCATGAAAGACAACTCAATAGTCGTGTTTGGCAGTCACTGATGACTCCCTGCCACAAGATTGCAAGATTTGGGACGTCACTATGAAGATATAATAGTATACTACCTACTAGGGATTGCTAAATCCTGCATTTGTTACTTTAATTTTTTTCCTCTTCACCTCCTGTTCCCTTCTCGTACCTATCTACTTGCCACTGAAGCCACTTGCTGCATTCCGCTGTGAATCAGTGGTGCTTGAGTTGGTTCCAGCCTCTGTTTCAATTACTAAGGTCTTTGTTTACTGAACTGGGTCTGTACAGATGAGAGATTGGGTAGCCTGGTAAGTATTTACAAAAACCTTTTCATTTTGTTATGACACTTCTTTTCTCTTCTTCCNGACACTTCTTTTCTCCTCTTCCCCCCCCCCCTTCTTTTAGCTCTGTCTAAAACTCTGCTGCACGTGACCTGCCATGGGATGCTCTAATAATGAAGTACCTGTACTTTTCATTTCCATGGGTCCTCCGTTCATGTGTGTGTATGATCTGAAGCTGTATTGATTGACAGAATAATGACAGTGAGTGTCAAACAGGGAGGGCAATCAGATTATTCACCCCAAACTGAATCATGTGCAACCTTGACCATGTTCATCAGTTTTTGTTAGAGCTGAGATGACCATGGATTTATTTTATGTTCACGGAACATGGAATCCTGAATTTGTTTCTGAAATAAATTATGAAGGATGTGGTTTAATAAGAGATGAATATTTACTATTCTGTACCCTCCCAGTCAAAGTGGCCGGCGCAGAACGATCCTTCAGTGCTATGGCCAGAATAAAAAGTGAGACGCGATCGTCAGCAGGGCAGCAGCTTGCAGTGACTGAATTCCTTGGGAATGATATGCCTTAATGCCACTCTTGCCCAAAAATTGAATTTCGGCGACATCATTGACGAATTCGCCCATAGGAAGTCCAGAAAAGTTGGTAGTGCGCATGGGTATGTCGTATGTGCATCAGTGCATACAGGAATCATAAGAGAAGATCAAGTCACGGAAGTATTTCATGTGCTGCATTTCAACATTTTTGCCATCCTGGACCAATTTTCCATAATTGACATACCGGTACTACAAAATTTTCAAAAGTTACTGGCTTATCGCTGCCTAGCCATCTGTAATATATTTGCGCGGACAGTATAGTATTAGTAAATGCAGTATATCTCAAGAATTTAGACAAAGATTTGGCAACATATTGTGCAGTATAGAGTCCAGCGCAAGTGATACTTTGTGTCTTTCGACTAACTAAGTTTCGCAATTTCCTGTCAGTTTATCGTAGTTGTTCGGGTTTTGCTCTGGTTTGTAACCTTATATTTATAGCTACTTCACGTCTGCAAAATTGTTCTAGCATTTTTATTTTCTATCATTATCCTCCAGTTTAAAATTTTTTTGTGCCTTTAAATAGGCACAAAAAAATTTGAGGGTGTTTTCGTGCCCATTTCTGGGTTTTTTCGTGCCTCAAAATCCGGACTCTACTGATTTTTCTTACGGACAGCAATTTCGAACGAAAATTTGAAACTGTCCACTGTCTGTATTCGAGCGAAGTGCTACCGGTTTCAAGTTTTTCAAAAGGACGGGCTGTTTTATTTGCCACTGACAGTGAGAGCCATGTATTTTTCATATGCTGGTCAAGTCACTTTTTAAAAATGCATCCAGACTAGAACGTGAGAGAAAATCACGGTTGTTAGAGTATATCCTTCCTATGGTTAGAGAAAACAGCTAACTGTAAAAACAGTTTTATTCACATTCTGTCCGCCAGCCGCCACCAGTGGATCCGTCGCCTGCACCCTGGTGGCCATGTAGAAACTCAGCTTGCAATTGGCTACTTCAGAGCTCGTAGCTCGAAGTAACCAATTGCGAGCCGAGTTTATACTTGTACGTACAAACAGGGCTAGCTTCATGCCACAACTTTAATCACTTTTATATAATTCATGATCATATGCATTCCCCTCATAATTTAAACTCATTATATACGTACTTCTAAAGTAACCTAACAAAACTCATAGAGTTACGTTGGATCTGGCAACCCTGGCGGATGTTTGAATCGCTTTGTGTGGGACCGTTTTTTGGGAGGCAGAAAAGCCGTTGGCAGTAGACGGCAGACAGCCAGTGAGCTCGACTTGCCTCCAGATATCTTCATGAAACCCAGGTTAGTTTTGCACTTTGATGGGCGGACTTTCTATGTGGCTTTAGTGCGAGCTTTGGTGTCATCTTGGGAGGTTTATTAATTAATTGGTTTCGTCTTTACATCATCGAAAGTGACTGTTACTGGTGTCCTTTCACTTTATAGTAAGTAATGCATTAGTGATACGGATATGAGTTATGCCATTGGTGGTGGCTTGTCTGGGACGTGCTGTCTAGGATTGCAATGAAAGTTTGGGTACCACCATGGCATGCAAGATGGCATGTGTCATATGTGAGCGGGTCAGGGTTGAAGCTAGTTTTTAGTTTGATCCATATGCGTGATGAAAAACAAAGGTGGGGCTACTTGACTTAGACCCTGGAACCAGCTACATCATATTCTTTTACTCCAGTTACCCTTTGTATTTAACTGACCCCAACTGACTTTTTTTGTTGCCGGACAGGTCGATTAATATCGTCCGCATGACACTCATTCCCAGTTATTTTTCACTGCTTCTGGTTCAGTGAAATTGTGATGATGCAGTGTTAATTTTGCGGTATACCCAGGACCTAGAAATGCTGGGTTGGTTTTTCGTCCCACTGCTATAATTAGCTGTGATGCTGTTAACAACCAGTGACCATGGCCCCCATGTGTAAGCTTATGGGAGATTCCTGACTAGTAGAAGCAGGCTGCTAGAAGAGCCTTAGCAGGAGTCTGAAAAACCGATTCGCTGCCTTTTCCACAGTTAGACAGGTTATGCTTTATCGAACAGACTTAGGAACTCTTATCTTGCTGCTGGGACTGCAAATATATTCCATGGTAGACAAGTTTATACCTGGGGTTGACTAAAGGCAGGTTTCACTGTACATTTATATGATCGTTAATATGACAAAAGGACTAATTCGACATTTTTGCAAAAATCGAGTTATGGCCTCTGCCAGCACCATCAAGTGTTGGGTCACATTCCGACAAAACGGGGAACCCATGGAACAATAAGCGGTGTCAGAGTTATAACGGAAAATCAAAACGCCATCCAATAGATTTGTATAGTGGTGTGCAGGGTTCTTTTGGCTCTCCTGTAAAATTAGGAAAATGTTGAATTTGACCTTTTGTCAGATTGAGCACGTTATGTAGTCAATTCCAGTTGAAATGTTCATAGTGGTCAGCAATTTTTGGTACTAAACTGTGTAATACTGAGCAATTACTTTCAAACAGTGGCATCTAGCAGTTATCAAAACTTGTTTGCCAGTTTAGAGTCACTTGTTTCGGGGTGGTGTGGTGGCCGTGATGGTAACGTCACGGCTTGCTGTGTGAAAGGCCCCAGGTTCGAACCCCGCCTGGGGAACTTTCCTTTCACCTGCGTCAGGAGGGTCTCTGACCTGCACCAAGGAGGTGTCTGGCAACCTAACCTCCTGGGGGACAGCACATGACCCGTTTGCAGACGTGCACCTTGCACCCATGTTCCCTCCCCAAAAATTCCCTATCCCTTCCCCATATATGTCCTTTCATCCTTGCACCGGAGTGAAGAAGAAAGAATAGAAAATTGAAGCAAATGGTGGTATCCCACCCCCCTAAAAGGGCCCATGGCCCTAGCACGGGGTAACGTAATATTTTTTTTAAAAAAGTCACTTGTTTCACTCACTTGAAATGTACACCCGCGAGCATAAAGATGGCGACGGCAGGCCCTCACCATCGGCAGGCTGCTCTGCCAATTGCAGCTATTACGGTATCAAATATACTGTCATAAATACACGAACACACGTCTGATCAGCTAACTCGGTCCCAAAAGAGTTCATTAATTTGAGTCGGATAAAGAAAGGTCAAAAAAGAGCCTGCCGTCTCCATCTTCATGCTCGCGGGGGTACCTATGAGTGTGTTAATGTAGAAGGTTCTGCATGGTGACAATTGTCAGGCTATTCACAAAGAACCATTGCATTTGCAGAAAATTAGTGTGTGTTGTGTAATGTCATCTTGACTATGAATCACCTGAACAATTATTTTGAAGAGTCTGTGAATGCAGATCAGCTATTTGCTGATTTTTAGCAAGTTCATGAATCAGTTCGATGGCTTGTAGCTTTGGTTAAACTACTTCTAGCAAGATGAAACCACTAACTAACATGCTACACACCTGATATGATCATAATTATACTAAATCCAAAACCTTTTTGAAAAGATTGTGGCCAGACAGATTTCCAGGCATGACCTCTTGAGAACAATTTTTAGGGAATTATCTGCAAGGGAAGCAGTGTACACTAACAAACCTGTTACAACTGAACACATGAAAGAGAATATCAAAAGTTATATTGCAGTAATTTCTGGGCATGTGCTGCAGCAAATATTTTCCTACATGCAGCATAACCTGCAAATATACCAGTGGAGCCAGCGGCTGACATTTTCAACATCTTCTGTAATGTTTGTTTGTGCTACCCTGTGATAGGGGGGGAAGGGGAGGTTCCCAAGGAAAGCTGCTCTAAGTACTTTCCAGTCATTTCAGACCCTCTTAAATACTAGAATTGCCCGGACATGTCGGGTTAAAAGGGAAAAAGACCCTACCAAGCGACGGTGACAGGAACGGGATTTGAACCCCGGACCTCCCTGCTTGGCAGGCCAGTAGCATATAGCCACTAGACCACGTTGCCCCCCATCTTCTGTAATGTGAATTACTTCTTAGGAAGAGATGCGTCATATCCATTATGCATATGCAGGGTATTTCTTACTAGTATGTCAGCCAGCCTGCAGCATACTCGTTGTCTCAAAAGGGTCAAAAAATGTAGGTGGGAGAGATGTCATGGGACCAAACAGTAAGGATGTAGATGACCGGACTTAGGCTTGCCTTTTTGTAGGGAGATCCCCTGATAGATGGACCCGATTACTTACAGTGGTTGCTTGGGGAGCAGAATATGATCATGATACTTGCTACACTGCGAAGATGCAACATTGCAAAATCCCATCAGTAATGATTATCATGATCATATTTTGCTCCCCAAGCAACCACTGTAGGTAATCAGGTCCATATGTCAGGCGAACTCCCTATAGGCTACGAAGATGTCATGTGTCTAGGGGCAGGCCAAATGTCTGGTCATCTTTCTCCTTACCACTTGGTCATGCGACATTTCTGCCCCCTACATCGTTGATTTGTTTTGGGCCAACAAGTACACTGCTGGTCAAACAACTTACTAATAAGAAACGCCCTGTATTAGCTACTCCACACACCTCACAAGTTTTTCACAAAAATGGTTGTTAGCAATGAATCACCATATAGCCTAATGTGAATGGAACCATTCATTCGGGCGTAAAACTGTGAAGAAGCATTTCATACCATAAGAAATTGCAAATGAACTCTCTCTCTCTCTCTCTCTCTCTCTCTCTCTCTCTCTCCTCCTCCAACATCTGTCAACNCCCCCCCCCCAGCCGTGTGAGTTGGAAGAAAGGAGCGAGTTCAGAGTTGTTAGTAGGTGGTCAGTTTCCTCTTGATATGAATGTCTTTATGGTATTTCAGATTTTCATTTGCCATGATTGTCTACTATCACATGCTTTTATGTTTTCCAGAAGGCAGAAAATGCCACCAAGGAAGCCTCAAAGGTGCAGACAAGTGGAGCCAGTGGAGGTGTATTGCAGGGTACGCCCCTTGGCTGCTGGTACAGATGAAAGATGTGTGACTGTAAACAGCCTAACGACCATCAACCTTTCACCACCGGAAGCATCCCAGTCTCTTAGGACAAGCGGGAAGGAAATTCAGTACACTTTTAAAAGAGTATTTGATGAGAGTGCTGGGCAGAAAGAAGTATTTGACACAGTGGCTACACCCCTCATCCAAGAGCTATTATCTGGGAGAAATGCATTGCTTCTTACATATGGTGTGACTGGTTCTGGGAAGACCCACACAATGATGGGCACAGACAATGACCCAGGGCTAATTCCTCGCTGCGTCCATGCTATTTTTAATAGTCTGGGTGATATGCAAGCTTCAATGCAAGTGTTTAAACCAGACAAAATGAATGGATTTGAAGTTCAGAGTGAAGCCGATGCTCTCCTAGAGCGACAGCGAAGCTTATACAAGACTCCAGCTAAGACTCCTGCAAAGACACCAAAGAGGTGGGTCATTTCCTACCATGTAGTTAGGTTTTTTCTCTGCAACTAGCTGTCCTCTCCTTAGGCAGCCTTGTTGATGTGATAGGTAGTTGGTGGTATGTTTTCTATCAAGCGAAACTATCCTACATCATTCCTGTGTAGAGATGTGACAATGAAGAGCCATTACTTTCAGAAAGTCTGGCTATTTAGCTGATTCTCAGTAACCATACTGTAATGGGTTACTTGTATCATTATAAAATAACCTCTTGCCTTTTCTCATTCAGGGCGGAAAAGGCAGTGGCTGACAGCTATTAATTTCAATCTTGTATTTTTGCCTATGTGTCAAAATTGGCGATATTGTCTTGTATGCAATTTTTATGTAGTAGTATGACTACTAATAATAGTAATGATAATCCAATAATTGATTTCAAACCAGTGAAATTTTGTGTAATACCTGTGCCCACAAGTCAGTGAGGGAGGTGGGAGGGGAGGTGCAGAAAAAAGTGCAATGTCGACACTGGCCTTTTAGTGATCCCCTGGGTGGTTACTCTAGTGGAAATGCTGTCTGAGGTAAAACTGGCAATCAGGGTTGGCATGATTATAATCAATTGATTATAATCATTGATTATAATCATGATTATAATCAACTGATTTATAATGAAAAATCTTGATTATAATCACTAATAATAATAACAATAACAACAACAACAACAACAATAATAACAATAATTTAAAGAAGTTAAAATGTTGAAAGGCTAAAAAAATATCCTACCATAGAACCATAGTACCATGTACAGTCAATCCTCGTTTAACATCGGGGATAGCCGGATAGGTTCGTGACTTCGTGTAAAGTGAAACATTATTACATTAATCATTTAATCTTACGGGAATTGGGAAATAGGGGGATAGGTTCCTGGGGGACCAGGTTCGTCATACATTTATCCTACCAATAATCACAAACTCTCCAGTCAAAAAGTTAAAACTTAAAACTCTTGACTCTTGAGTTTTGACTTATTGTATATGTGTAGTAAAATACAGTTTAATTATCATAATCAGTACATGAGAACATGACAGAGCCACAGAGGTAGTACATCAGGCACTGCTTTCTGCGTAATACAGATACAGTAGCGTACAATAATACTGTAAGTGTACCCGGCCTTACAGGTATGTATACACACGTGCACTACTGAATAGTGTAGTCGGCTAGTCGCTCCCAAGTAAGCTGAATCCGTGTTAAACGAGGATTTACTGTATATTGTATCATGCACTTTCCTTGGAATGTAACATGTTTGACAATATTGACATACATTTCTTGATTTTCTTCAAATAGCAGGTGGGGTTTTTATCAGGAAAATGAAATAAAGTGCTGTACTACAAATAATATTATTATATTAAAATAATCTGATTATAATCAAAATAATCAGATTATTGGATTATTTTAAAATAATCATTGATTATTGCCAACCCTGCTGGCAATACTCTTTCTTGGAGGAGGTAATTAATCATTTCATTCTCGGATAAGTTTCTGTAATAGACAAGTTTTCACAGTGTGGAGCAACACTGAATTAATAAAACAACTAAAGGCCAATTAGCATGTCTCCAAATTGGTGCCCCAAGTAGGGGAGAGCGGGGCACAGTGGTCCTTTCCATTTAAAAAATATAAGAAACCTGAATAACATCATCTGGTATCTCGTGAAGCAGGTCACTATATGCTTCTTGCCAACATGACAGCCAGGTGTGAGATACCTGCGGTCCTGCTGTTTCAGGGGAAAGCTACTTGAAGGGCAGTGAAGTTACTTCTAACCCACAGTTTAAATGCCATGCCAGGCATAGATGCTGGGCATGACCCTGATGTAAAAATGTTGAGTAGTGCCATCCTTTGTGCATAAATGCGAGGAATTTGGAAAGCGTCATTTGCAATGGAAGCTATCATTCATAACATCATGTCAGTTGCTGCCTTCTGGGGCACTGTGGTCCATGGACAAATGTGAACGTCTTTGTGGGCGACCATGCCCCCTTTTGCCTTTGTACAGCAATTATTGTCATCGTAGGTTTACATGCTAATGGTTTTGATAGACACTAGTTGACTAGTATGAAATAAAGTTCATGCGCCAAAGGATGTGGCAGGACAAGGTCTACTTTCCAGCTAGAGAGACGCTGTTTCACTTGTCCCTTTTAATTATTTTAGGAGCGGTAGCCCCTAAGTAAGACGTTAGCATGTAGCATTTCAACAATTAATTTTTCCTACTTGTTGCGTTTTTTCTATTCTCCCTACCTCAAGTTCCACTGCAGACAGAGATTCGAAATTTTGAACACAGATCCCCGCCATCATGAGGTGTATTCCTACCATTTTTATACTTTTACTTAATTCCTCTTCAGTACTCCGCAAAAAATTAAAAACCATTAAAAATTCGATTTAAATTTTTTTGCTCAAGGACTATTAGGAATTCAGTTCCTTCATCAAAGGGTTGAATGCGCAGTAGGATCGTGCGGATATATGTTCAAAACCTCACAGTTCCACCTGCTACAGGATTTAAGTTATGATTCCTCTCTCNCCCAATTTTTTCCGCCAAATACTTCATTTATTCAAGTTGCCATCACCTAGCAATGTCAATTCTACACTGGTGCTGCTAAGTTAGAAGTAACTAGTAGTATAATGAAAATTCCAGAAATGGTTTTCAGAAAGGAGACTTCATGAGCAATAAATGCCTGAATGAAGCCTGAAATGAAGGGAATGTTTTTGCCACGGTCATATAAGTAAGGTCTGGTCACTCCCACCCACCCCCTGCCGAGGAGTTTTGCAGCGGCTGCTCACCTGAGACCGCCAGGAGACATTTAGGAGGCCACGATAAGTGGCGACCCTACCGGATTAGGCTGAACTTGATCGGTACGAAAGGGGAGGGCCACATGCCGGCCCAACATGGCCGCCGGCGGCCATGTTGGGCCCCCCAATGTAGCCCTCCCCTTTCGTACCTATAAAGTTCAGCCTAATCCGGTAGGGTCGCCACTTATCGTGGCCTCCTAAATGTCTCCTGGCGGTCTCAGGTGAGCAGCCGCTGCAAAATGCCTCGGCAGGTGATAACGCCAGAACGTAGTATAAGTGTCCGTGGGCTGGTTTTGCTCTTATTTCTTATTATTTAGAGGGGTTAGATGTACGATGAAAAATAAAATATACTTCGTGTGTGAATTATGGGTCGCAACCACTGTGCCCCGGGTATCGGGGTATAGTGGTCCATATGCAAGGTCAGCTTCTAAAATAAATTATTTTAAAGCCTGTGAATATATTAGAGACATGTATTACCAGTGAGTACCTCCACGATGCCGGAAAATATTGGGTATATAACAGGTAATATAACAGGAACTGGGGAGGTGTAGATGGCCGAGATGGTAACGTCTTGGCTTGCTGAGTGAACGGCCCTAGGTTCGATCCCGCCTGGGGAACTTTCCTTTCACCTGCGTCAGGAGGGTCTCTGACCTGCACCTTGGAGGTGTCTGGCAACCTAACCTCCTGGGGAACAGCACATGACCCATAGTTACAACATTGCACCTTGCACCCATGTTCTCTCCCCAAAAATCCCTATCCTTTCCCATTGTCCCTGTTTCCTTGCACTGGAGAGTGAATTGAAAATATATACAGAAAACTGATGGTGGTATGCCACCCCCCTATAGCAGATAGCACCCATAAGGGTCATCACAGGGTAAACTAAATAATAATAATAAAAAATAATAATAACAGGAACTTTAAAAAAAAATCAAATGTGCAAAAGTGGACCACTGTGGCCCGGTTTCCCCTACATCATTTGGGGCTTGCTGGTAGTCTTTCAGGTCAGTCTTTCCCACTAGACTGCATGTGTCTATGGGATGGAAGTACCAATCAAAATTCGCCAATGTGTGTGTGGGTCTACACTTATTCCTCATGAAATATCACTTACTCGGCATGTTAACTCCTCAGGCCATGTTTGGGAGGCGTATCAAGATAGAAATGATAATACGTAATAATTATTATAATTGGGTCCGTGAGCTGGTTTACCTGGCTCAAGACAGAGCATCAATTTAATACTTATTTAGGGGTCATTCTCATGAAACAGGCCAAAGTGATGTCCTTTCGCCATATGTCAACAACATTATGCTATTCACACAGTTTCATATTTTATTTGGACAGCCCCTAAGGGGCCCAATGTAGGTAGCATATCAAATAAATAAATTTAGCATTTGCTTTAAAAATAAAAATTACCGTATCAGTGAAATATCACTATTTCACTTGTCCCAATTTACATTTTCAGTACTATGATCTGCAATATACAGCGAAGTACAATAACTATCAGTTTATTTTCGGACAGAGCATGTTCTCCATTATTGAAAATGACGTCATGATGCATAAATGGTTGCAACTGATGAAACTACTCCGAACGGGTGAGCCTTATATGCTGTCCCACGTAAATCACGTCATTCCCTCACTTGCACCTATCAGGCCATATAACTTCCCACCAGATGAGTCGAATGTGTTCAAAACCCTGACTATCTGTTCTGGCAAGTCTTGTGAAGTAGCCCAACATGAGTCAGTCAGTCCCAAGTTGGCAGGGGAGATGCAGTGGAGCCTGCAAGCGAGGAAACTGATGCGTATTTAGCATAATCGTCATTCCTTTACCACTCTGTAATGTACACTTAACCGTACCTTAATGGGGAAAAAACACCATGAATAGGTGCCTTTCATGTGAGCGGACATGATAGTATTCTTGTTTTGGTCAAAAAGTGCAAGCGCGCCAGTCAGGGGGCCATTTTAACTGAGGTCGTCATTCCGTTACCGTCATTCCGTTACCGTCATTCCGTTACCGTCATTCCGTTACCTTCCAGTGTTGGAAATCAGACAAACCATTATCTAAGACCATAGCTCCTGAACAGAACCGTTTATGTATGTAAAAACATGTCTCCCAATGTTTTCGGGGGCTCTGATTTCGATTTTTAGGTTGTTTTTTTAAACCAAGACCTACAGGGTGTTCCAAAAATTTGCCACGGAATTTAAGAACTTGCAGAATCAAAATTAAAATGTAGGTAATAACAATATAATTTTCGGGCATTTTCGCGTGTCTGATTTTGATTTCACGGTTATTTTGAACCAAGACGTACAGGGTGTACCAAAAACACTGTTGAATGGGTCGAATGTGTGTAAGAGCTCTGAGAATAAATGGTATAAATAATTGCAAATAATGTTTTTAATTAATTCAGAGGTTATACGAAGTATTAAATTGTTAGGTAGGGGGCAGGCAAGAGGCTAGAAATACGGCAAGCTGGAATATGCCAACGTTACTTTTTCTGGATTGGTGTGTTACCCCTCAGCGACGTGCCCTCAGCAGTATGTTACGTCGGAGTGGAGTGCAAGAAAAGCTCAAAGCAGCATAACATAGGGGCCGTCACTGCTAAAAAAATAAGCAGCTTAGTGCAATATTTCCGATAATTGTTCGGACAAAAAAGTTGAGTCACCCTGTATAATTAGAGAGACAAAGATTTCCACTATCCAGGGTTCACAGGGGGAATTTTTTGCCTCAGAGAAGTGCCATTTAAAAAATCATTTTGCTGCGTAACGTCTGTTCGTCGGCAACTAGTCAAAAAATGACACCTTTCCGCCTTCTTCCTGCGATAAAAAAATTACACAATGAAGATAGGTAAACAACTCGCATATATGTAAGGTGGATTTAAACAAGCTTTCCAACGATATATCACATTAATTTATTGGATCATTTGCCTGGGAGTTGTTAAGAGTCAAACACAGGGGCCTATATTAAATAAACGGATAGTAGTTCTAACCCTGTCAGTCTCTTTATTTGCATGGCATATGTGAAGTACAAAGTGATGGGCTGTGACAATATTTTTTTCTTCCTTATAGGGGACGTCCCTTTCTCAGAAAAAATTACCACCACGATATCACGATTTTCAATATTTTTTTAAACTTTACCTCAGTTTGGCCTGTTTCGTAAGAATGACCCTTAGATGTCACATAGGGAGTGGATGTTGAAATTTATTATGTGAAAAACGGTTACACTTGCCAATACTCATTCTCTACCATTTTTCCAGGAATGATAATTGGGAAAATCCAATATTCACGTTGGATCCTTGCAAAGTGGATGGTGTACAAGAAGGATACGTGTATGCTGTCTTTGTCACGAATGTGGAGATGTACAATAAAGGTGTCTACGACCTCTTAGATGATTCCAAGTAAGTACAGTATAATAAATATTTTATATTTTATTACTTTTATGTGATTTGTATGCAGTTTGTGAAAGTGGATTTTGAGCCTAGACCTTGCCGAAAGTGACATTAAGTTGCCAAGTAATACCTGCACCCTAGTTAACACTATAATTGGACTGGTACCATTTTGTGTTGGTTTGAATTTGTTTTGTTTTTTGGCGGGGGGTGGGGGGGGGGAGGGGCCAGGGCAGGGTTGGCATGATTATAATCAATTGATTATAATCATTGATTATAATCATGATTATAATCAACTGATTTATAATGAAAAATCTTGATTATAATCACTAATAATAATAACAATAATAATAACAATAACAACAACAACAATAACAATAATTTAAAGAAGTTAAAATGTTGAAAGGCTAAAAAAATATCCTACCAAAGAACCATAGTACCATGTACAGTCAATCCTCGTTTAACATCGGGGATAGCCGGATAGGTTCGTGACTTCGTGTAAAGTGAAACATTATTACATTAATCATTTAATCTTATGGGAATTGGGAAATAGGGGGATAGGTTCCTGGGGGACCAGGTTCGTCATACATTTATCCTACCAATAATCACAAACTCACCAGTCAAAAAGTTAAAACTTAAAACTCTTGACTCTTGAGTTTTGACTTATTGTATATGTGTAGTAAAATACAGTTTAATTATCATAATCAGTACATGAGAACATGACAGAGCCACAGAGGTAGTACATCAGGCACTGCTTTCTGCGTAATACAGATACAGTAGCGTACAATAATACTGTAAGTGTACCCGGCCTTACAGGTATGTACACACGTGCACTACTGAATAGTGTAGTCGGCTAGTCGCTCCCAAGTAAGCTGAATCCGTGTTAAACGAGGATTTACTGTATATTGTATCATGCACTTTCCTTGGAATGTAACACGTTTGACAATATTGACATACATTTCTTGATTTTCTTCAAATAGCAGGTGGGGTTTTTATCAGGAAAATGAAATAAAGTGCTGTACTACAAATAATATTATTATATTAAAATAATCTGATTATAATCAAAATAATCCGATTATTGGATTATTTTAAAATAATCATTGATTATTGCCAACCCTGGGCCAGGGCAAGCTGCTGGTCTGTGGTTATTGATGTGTAATAGATGTAGAATTTGTATTCACTTACTGCGACTTGGATAGATTTAAAATGATATGGACCCATATACTGATCGAGGTCACTCGCACTCGACATTGAGAAATGACTTGTCGTGCCAAGCACTCGAGGGTTCTGGTGGTATCGAGCTGTTATTTCAGTAGCTGGGGGTATGACGTGATTGAGGGCCAATCAGAAATTGCGAATTCCAGTGCCACAAGATGGAAGTCGGTCAAATTTAGTCTCTCAGTCTCCCCCTCATCAGGCAAGTGTGCGGAGAGAGGGAGATGGCTAAGGGCATTACTGGCTCAGCATGTGCAGGGTGGGCGGGAAATTGCACACAAGCCCACCATGTCAACATGGTGGACTTCTGGAGTGGCATCTCAAGCTGGAGCACAACTGGCTGGGGCCCAGGATGACCGTGGCCAGGGGGAACCCCCTGTGTCAGAGTTACGGCGACCTGACCATAAAGGCCCCGCGCCAATGTATCTCATCATCCACAATTATTCAAAAGCTAATCAAGAATAAGAATTTACATTTACTGTCCTCACAAAAGGAACTCCAATCAAACGATTAATAGAATTTACGTTAGAGAAATTGCATTTATATTTAAAAAAAAGCTGAGCCAAATAAGATCTGAAAAGCTGATAGTTCACAACAGTTGAATTTTAATGTACATTTAATGCAAGTTTTTTCGGTAAATTTATGCAAATTTTAAGATTTCGAAAAGCAAAAACAAGTATGGAAGGAAAAATGGGGGGGAGGGGGAAGCAATGCCCTGAATGCTCAAAGACCCAACTCTACTGCAGCACTCCCATACGCATCCCCCAGGCCCTAGCCCTGTGTCCCGCCCCGAAGCTAGGCATTTATGTCCGACAGCACTGCGTCCGCCCGTAGACAAAAGGTGTTGAACACCTCCCAGACGTGAGTCACCAGGGCAGCCCGTGAGCAGGGCCAGCCTAGTCCTCTGGACACTGCAGCGATCCTGAGCAGTTTCCGGGCCACCGTCATTTCTGGGAGGGAGCAGGTCCAGACCACGTGAGCGGCGTCCTGCCTCCCCTGTCCACACGGGCAGAGAGCCGCGTCCCCAGCATCGTCCCTCAACCGCCGGAAACGGACCAGGTAAGCTCGGAAGGGCCCGTGGCCGGAAACCATCCGGGTCACGTGCCCATAAACCTTCCTATGCGTCGACACCGCAGGAAAAAAAGGATGGTACCATTTATCGGTGTCCACCACGTCCCACCTCGTCTGCCAAGCATCTAGAGCCCCTCTGAAGTGTCGCGATCGAACCGAGGAGGGACACTCCGGCAGGAAATGACGTCCGTCGACTCGGGTGGCTGCCAGTCTCGCTTCTGAGTCGGCCAACTCATTGCCCTTGAATCCCGCGTGTGCTTTGACCCAACAAAGCTGGGAATTACCCCCAGAGCCATCGAGAAATACTCGTGCCTGCAATGCATGGGAGGACTCAGTGCGTGGGTTCGCAATGGTTTGCAGAGCCGACTTTGAGTCCGAAACAATCCAGACAGAAACGCCAGAAAATCTGACGGACGCCAATTCCAAACCCTTCATAATCATGAACAACTCAATGTCAAAAATGTTAGCCGACGGAACAAAAGGGACGCTATCCACGTGCAGCACCCGATAGCGACGATCGAGGACCACGATGGCACCACCAGCCCCACCATCAACAACGGACCCATCCGTAAAGATGAAAATCTCCCCCTCACTAGGGAAATCCTCCCATTCCCACTCGTGCAGCTGCGGGCGCCACCAACGCCAAGGAGGCAACAAATCCCCCACAGCAACCCTTGATCTTACCAAACCTGGCCTGGGAACTTAGATGCGAGATCCGCGCTTTACAAGAGCAGGGGGTACCCCCTGTGGGAGTAGCTGACCGGATTTTTGAACAGTGTTTAAATTTTTTTTTAAAGATGTCTTACAGCAGAGACTAATTGACAGAAACGTTTGAACAATATACAAGGGCGTAATATTAGCTTCGAAAAAACACAAAAATATTATCGAGTTATAGCCTATGAATTACTTAAATGAAACTGTAGGTGAAGTTGGCACAGTATGAATAAATTACTAGGAATGATTTTTAATTAATCAAGTGTTCAACACAAACATTTGAGGAATTTCTTTGCTGAGAATTGCTTCGAAATTTGCATCACCAATGATAATTTCTTATAGACATACGTGAAAGCCAGTTCAAAAGCTGTTGCCCCAGTGTGCTGCGAAGCTGATTTTGTATAAGTTTCAAGACTGAAACTTATACAACACCAGCTTTGTAGCACACAGGGGTTTGATGAAGGTTCTCCTGCACAGTTGATCACTGCCATATGATGTCGCTGGTACATCACATAGTTTAGTATATTATTTATTCACGTATGGACCCCCCGGTCAACTGCTGAGAGTGTCCATGCCCTAAGTCTATGACCCGTGGTGACAAAGTAGGCTGCTCCGTTCACCGCCTCGGAGGCCCTCTCATCATCTCTTTATAGCCGCTAGAGTTGATGGTATCACATCGGCCAAAGCTATGAACAATTGCCTGATTACCAGTAACCTCCTGCGAGGGGTGGTGACAATCGCTGGCCAATCCTGGGCAGGGGCAGGAGAACAGGTGACATTTGAGAAGCTCTAGTGCAAGTGGCTTGGATCAGTATACAGGTCATGGTAGTTTGGATCACATCTGATAAGTGATTCATTATGGGTGGTGGGAGTCAATGCATTCTAACAGGCAATCAAGTTTTATAGATGAAAATATACAGTTGACTCCGGATATAACAGCCTCTGTTATAACGGACTTCGGTTATAACAGACTCGAAAGGCTGGTCTTGCATACTTCCATAAGGCCCTGTGTATTTTTACTCCTGATATGACAGACTCATTTTCACAACACCTCGGCTATAACAGACCATTGCTTGGCCCCTCGGCGGGAAAATGTTTTATTTATTCAACTTCCTTTCCGAAGTGCAGGAAGGCACAAAATACTATAGGCGGGTGATTTTCGCATCTGTCACTGATCTCAGCTACTCAAAGTCATACTTTTTCTGGTATATTGGGCAGCAGGGAGATGTCAGAAGAAAATTACTGAATTTTTTTGGTCCTGCAGAGCTAATTTTGAATTTTTGTGGATAGTTTCATTAATGTATGGAGTAGTGTGCATTATAAGCATATGGAGAGCAGAAAACTTCGGTATTTGTTGCAAAACATGCAGTTTGGCTATAACAGACTTTTTTCCTGCGGTCCCTTGAAGTCTTATATCTGGAGTCAACTGTACAAGTATTCCTCAAGCCTAAACTCTTCCCATCCCAAACATTTCAGATAAAAGATTTTCAACCTGTACCTCAAATAAGATAATGTGGACCTGTGAATTTTTTAATGTCCTTAGAAGTGCTGGAGGGTAGTGAGCGAAGTAATGCAACATCTTTGGTTCATCAGGTGGTGTGGAACGATTGCATGATAAGTTGAGCGAAAAAGATGAGTTGCAAGTGAAGTAGTGGGCCTAGAATCAGGTCATATAACAGGTGGCAAACCATAGATTGACATGCAGTATGATTTGACAACACTTTCTTATTACAGAAGTGTGCAGCCTAAAATGCTACGGGAGGATGGCAACCACATGATATACATTCATGGAGTAACTGAGGTTGAAGTCAAGTCAGCTCAGGAAGCCATGGATGTGTTCATGCTAGGGCAGCGGCGCAGACGAGTAGCACACACTGTTCTTAACTCCGAGTCTAGCCGAAGTCATTGTGTATTCAATGTAAGGCTGGTACAAGCACCTGTAGATTCAACTGGCCTGGTGACCCCTCCGGTTAATGTACATATCAGCCAGCTGTCACTGGTAGATCTTGCTGGGAGTGAAAGGACTGCCAGGACTAACAATACTGGTGAACGTCTCAGGGAAACTGGTATGTACCTTACACATACAGACATTGCATCAATGCTTATGCCTGTTATTTTTAATGAGTTGTTTTATTAATTTGTTTACATGTAGGCTGACACAGGCCTACTATGTTTCCATACACCTATTAGACCATGTTAACTCCTAAGTTGTTAATACCGTCTTTAATGTAGATCATCTTGCTTATTACAGGAAGTATCAACAATTCTCTTTTGACTCTCCGGACCTGCTTAGAGATTTTGAGAGAAAATCAGTTGGAAGGGACAAACAAAATGGTGCCATACCGTGATGCCAAAATCACGTATTATTTCAAGAATTTTTTTGAGAAAGATGGAAAAGTGGAGATGGTGATATGTGTTAATCCCAGGATGGTAGACTGTGATGAAAACATGCATGTACTGCGCTTTGCTGAGAAGGCACAAGAAGTCCAGCTGACCAGGGTCCTCCCTGAACCAGCACTACATATCCCAGCTTACAGGCATGTTGCATGTTTTATTTACGTACTGAATTACAGCCTAATCCCTCTATAACGAAAATCCGCTTATAACGAAAGAAAATTTGTGACCGTCAGAGGCCCCATATAAACCCATGTTAAAAATATTCCCTTTTAACGAAAGGATTTTCGGTTTCGGTTTGCATATAACGAAAAAATATCGCTCCGCCAGTCCCACCTCTCTGAAAAGGGCGGAAGTTGGCAAATTGGGCCATAAATCACAGCTGTGTGTTCGGATTCAACCATTTTTCACACATTCCCTCCAAAAGTTGATAATTTGGGGTCCTAATGGAAGGGAAAGGATTCTCTGGGAGGGGGGAGGGCTGTCGCACAGTGACTCAGAGCTGCCTACTGGATTTATTGAGCCTAGCATGTGGCCCCCCCAGGGAAGGAGGCAGATGGTTAAAACTTGGGAATATTCACAGGAGATAAGTGCCTGACCTTTCCTTATCATCTTTCCCCACCATTTCCTTTTTTCCCCCCCTTGGGTCTACTATGTGTGCTGGCATATTATGCCGGCGCGCGGGTTAGCTGATCGGCCGAATTGCTGCAGCTTATTGTTGTCGACTTTGCGCTGTGCTTTGTGAGATAATCTAATTTTGCACGGAAGAATTTGTAACTATTTTTCCCGCTACCAGGGCTTAATATAACGCCTAAATATTGAAAAAAGGGAGGTGTAAACGTGTTTTTATATATAACGAATTTCACATATAACGAAAGAAAATTTGGTTCCCTTCAATTTCGTTATAGAGGGATTCGACTGTAATTTTAACTAATTTCTATTTCCTTGCAGCTTTGGTATGCCTTTCCCACCACTAAGGTTTCAGTCAACTGATATGGAAGCCAGTGAAAAGTTGAAGAACTTTCTTCAAGAGAGAGCTGAAATCAGGCACCTGGTCATTCAGGAGCAGCTTGAACGCCGTATGTTGACCAATCTCACATCATGTGTACAGTGTTGATGCATTCCTTTTAATGTGCTACCATCTTGGGGGGAGGTAGTGAAACAACTGTTTCCCGGCACATGATTTCAACCTCCAAAGATATGTGGATGGCCACCTGCCTAATCCCCTGCTCTGTCCAATATTGTTGCAACTGTTTCCATTGTTGTGAGCAAGTGACAGGGACCAAGCGACAGGTTTCGCTGCCTGAAGTTTTGCTCTCAATGAATCGTACGTTTTCATGTCATTATGAAACCTCAAAATTTCGGTTCCCCAACTTATTGGTTTGGAGTTAGTGCCATGAAGATGGAGCAGTCCCTGATTTGTGAAATCAGGGACTGCTCCTTTTTCAATGGACTTACTCTGAACCAACATGCCAGGTACCCAGATTCAGAAACCTCAGGCATGACCCAGTTTTTGGAGTAAGAATAGGTGCTGTTTAGTTCCGGTAACATCTTCAGTACCTCCCCGCATTTTGCCAGTTGTTTTCTCCTGCTTCACCTGAGCATCAGCCATATTGCTTTTTCAACCATTACAAAATCCCACATGCTGCACTCTATCCATCTACTTAGCTGAATGATGTTTTTGACATGGGGTCCTGAACAAAACCTGGAGACTGCCACTGTGTCACGTGATCGATACAGTGGGTCATAACAGTACATCTCGCAGCATTTTCTACACAAAACAAAGGCTCCCGCCAGGCCAACTATGTGACCCTCCTCTCATACCATACGCAGTGGAAATTATCGAACGCACAACAAGGTGGCACAGGGGGTATGTTTTGTGCCTACTCCAATTTTTTGTCACTCTGCCTGCTTGACAAAAAGTATTTCGGTATGTAGCCTTGGCACCGCTGAACAAAGCAGTACATAAGCACATGGCATGAATTACGTCACAGGCCTGCTAGGCGAGTTATATTGATAAACACAACCCCTCACGTGTATAAACATCCCTTTCACCACAGGTATTCAAAAACTGCGCAGGGCGTGCGCCCTTCGAGCCATACGGAGGCCAGCGTTGAAGTGCGCAGAAGCCCGCCAGCCGCTAATTGGCATTTACGAACATTATTTATTTATTTTAAAATTATTGAATTATATTTTGCACTAATTTTAGGGTGGAATCTCTTGAGGAGGTTTGGGGGCAACTATGTATGCCAAAAATTTGCCAGTCAAGGTCGGATTCTTTTTTTTTGCAGTTTTTTTTTTCAGCGGCTGCAAAAAGATGATTTCATTCAAGTTAATCTGGTTAATCCGGTTTATTTATGCACGATTTTGTAGTCCAAAGCTCGCGATTTTTTACGCGAGAGAATATTTAAAAAGCCACACAGAAACCATGTTACATAGTGGGAAAACGCTATAGTTTCGCCAGCAGAATTTTTTAATGCCAGCGTCACAGATATGAGACGCCCGTCTTATTAGGGTTAAGGTCTGGAGCTGTTGGGACAGAGTGAAGGAAGGCAGAGCAAGGGGTAGAGAATAAGGGGCTATCATATAAAATGTGGTACAAGTCAAAGTTGGTTGCAGAATGTGCAATTTGTGTCAGTGTGAGAGCTATGAAGGATGAGCCAGTTTTTAAGTACAAGGACGCGTTTTTAATATTGATAATTATTTGTTTAATTTGGGAGTGGCAGGGGGGACGACAGGTGGGACGTATTATTTTCACACTAAAATATAATGTCTTAAACTCCGTATATCTAGCAGTATTTTGCACTTTTCCAAGGTCGGTCCGTAAGGAGTCGTCAGCTAATTTAGTAAGGCACGTGTGTAGCTCTATATCATCAAGGTCTGCCGTGGTGTTGGTTTTAGCTAGCTGCTTTTGGACATGGTTGATCCAGGACGTTCTTTTAGTGTTCAGGGAGGACATCATTAATTTACGGTGAAACGATAGTGATGATAGCGACTGACTATGTGCTTTCTTCAGTTTCTTGATATATCCTAATAGTAATTTAGTCAATCTCACTTGGAGAAGCTCTGTATTCAGTTCCAGGCAGAGAAAATATCCAGCCATATACCTTTATAAGGCAGAGTTTTTTGATATGACGCTTTTATAATTGAAGGGGTCGGTGCAATACCGCCCTAACCCACCAAATGACACAAATTGAGCTAAACACACTTCTACACACTACACGCATGTATCTAATAAAATCCATTGAAATTGTGCTGTTTCTGCCATCGGTCACTGAGAAATCAAATGAAATAAGTCACACGGTATATGGGATGTATATGGCCTCTCAAACTTTCAACTGCAGTTTTCTCAAAATCAGGTTTGGGAGGGTTAGGGCAGTATTGCACCGACCCCTTCAATTGAAACATACTAATTTTTTTTGTCTTATGGTACTTATACAGGGTGATTCTCCCGAATGGAAACCCTAACATTCCTCAATAACTTTTTAACTATGGTATGGTTCCCGATGAAAATTGACATGTACTTACCTTGTATCATGCCAAACAAGGTCTGACTAAAGAATACACCAAAAGTGGTCCGCTCCAGCATCCAAGAATTTTTAAATCCGAGTCTGCATATTGCGGAAGACTCCTGCAGACTCGGATTTAAAAATTCTTGGATGCTGGAGGGGACCACTTTTGGTATATTCTTTAGTCAGACCTTGTTTGGCATGATACAAGGTAAGTACATGTCAATTTTCATCGGGAACCATACCATAGTTAAAAAGTCATTGAGGAATGTTTGGGTTTCCATTCGGGAGAATCACCCTGTACAATACCAACCACTGAAGTCCCTAGNAGAGAGGGGGGGAGAGGGGGAGAGATTGATGTTATAGTGAAATTGCTTCATTGCAGTTGATGCCTTTCGAGCTCGGCTGGTGGCAGCTGACCAACAGA
Organism: Catajapyx aquilonaris; assembly: GCA_000934665.2. Taxonomy (NCBI): domain Eukaryota; kingdom Metazoa; phylum Arthropoda; class Diplura; order Dicellurata; family Japygidae; genus Catajapyx; species Catajapyx aquilonaris. The sequence goes on along the minus strand of JYFJ02003530.1, from coordinate 9,705 downwards.
ACACACTTCTGAAAGAACAAAACAAGTCCTTGAGGGCAGCAGAAATGCACTACAGAGATAAGGTATGTATATCCTGGGAGAGGGAGAGGGAGAGAGAGAGAGAGAGAGAGAGAGAGAGAGAGAGAGAGAATAGATGCAATGTCATTAACATGGCATGAAAGATAACAAAAGTGGCATTACAGAGAGAACCAATAGGCTATGTTCTGGAGAGGTGTAGATGGCCGAGATGGTAACGTCTCGGCTTGCTGTGTGAAAGGCCCCAGGTTCGATCCCCGCCTGGGGAACTTTCCTTTCACCTGCGTCAGGAGGGTCTCTGACCTGCACCAAGGAGGTGTCTGGCAACCTAACCTCCTGGGGGACAGCACATGACCCCTTTACCGACCTTGCACTTGCACCCATGTTCCGTCCCCAAAAATCCCTATCCTTTCCCAATGTCCCTGTTTCCTTGCACTGGAGAACGAAGTAGAAATATATATACAGGGTGTCCACAAATGATGGGGCCAAAGTAAAAAAATGCGAGAAAATGCAACATACAAGGTACAACTCCCAGACATATCTCATAGCAAAGAGGAAGGTTGAAAGTTTTTTTGCACACATACCAACCCTCGATATGAGCACCGTGGGTGACACGGCAGGGGTTTAACCGGAAATGGGTGCATTGTAACATGTCAGGCGTTATGGAAGCCACGACAGAAGTGATGTGGTGCTTCAGTTCGGCTGAAGATCTCGGGAGGGGTGGCACAAACACTGCATCCTTAACGTACCCCCACAAAAAAATCACACGGCGTCAAATCCAGTGAACGGGGTGGCCAAGCCCGGAACACTGCATCGCTGTCAGTGGAACGCCCCGATCCACCTTTGAGGCAGTAGCCGATTCAGGTAGTCACGGACGTGGAGATGGAAATGCAGAGACGCTCCATCTTGTTGGAAGATGAAATCCAGGGCATCTTCTTGCGGCTGTGGCATTAACCTCTGCAGCACACACCAAGCCTTTTCTTCCGCCAACACTATTTTTAACTCCTAGATGGCACAGCACTAATCATTTCATGTGGTGTGATATGTCAAAAAAAAAAAAAAACTTTCAACCTTCCTCTTTGCTATGAGATATGTACGGGAGTTGTACCTTGTTTGTTGCATTTTCTAGAATTTTTTTACTTTGACTCCATCATTTGTGGACACCCTGTATATATAGAAAACTCATGGTGGTGTGCCACCCCCCTATAGATCCCATAAGGGACATCACGGGGTATTACAAATAATAATAATAATAATAATAATAATAATAATAATAATAATAATAATAATAATAGGCTATGTTCTAGTACAATAAGTCCTTGGGGAATTATCTACAGGGTGAAAGGAAACTCACGCCCAATCGCCAGGTAGACTTATAGTTTTGAGCGCCGTTGCACAGTTAATGCATGCAACACTGTCAAAGTTTCATGACGTCACCTCCGTTCCGACAGCTCTAAAGAAGCAAAAGCCATCTCGAGGGCCTCCTAACAATCCAGCCTTGGGTCTGTAACACATCGTCCATGTGTAATAGGTGATCAAATCCCGTCAAAGTAAGATTCCGGATACGGCACCCTTGCACTTGTCATTTTTACCTCATATTTTACCATCTGGCCCTCTACACTTTAAAGGCGCAGTACGCATTAACTATGCAATGGCACCAAAAACTAATTGCACATCCCTATATTAGTTTTGTGAGTAGGGGAGACTGGGTCACGATGATTAATAATTCATAGCCCGTTATCAGCCATCGGCTCTTTACGGGGGAAGTTTGTTTAATTGCCTGGAACTCTTTGCTTTCATTTTACTGCACTCTTTGGGATAGGATAGGGACGGAAGGAAGCGGCTGTGGCCTATTAATTACGGAAACAACTCCGGAATTTTCCTGGAAGGACCGTGGGAAACCACAGAAAACCACGGTCAGAGTTGCCGGCCCCGGGATTTGATCCCAGGACCTCCCGATTAGCACCATATCCCCTCCTCCAAACTGCTTCGGTGCGCAGTCAAATTTTTGAAGAGGCTGTTAGGTTCACGGATATGATGCTTATGTGGTAGGTGCAGATAGACATGCTCCACATTACATCCTATTTGCAATTCAATCGCAAAAGACTGTCGGCAGCAGTACCAAATTTTTCGATTTTTGACCTTGAGGCAGGGAGCCATGTGTATTTGAATTCGTGCAGTAAGCGTTTGTTTAGGTTTGTTTACAAAATGAGACCTTTGGGCTATGACGTCGTGCCATTAAAAATATCACGCGAGTGGCGTAACTAACTCATGAACATAGAAACTATGAACATTTTCTAAGGCTGTAGTGAAAGAAATTTCCATCGGGATTATACCAGTGAATTGAAAAAAATATTTTGTTTGGTTGTATCCAACCAAAATGGGCTGTGGGAGACATTTAACTCATCATCGATGTAGTCGGAGATTTTATGAATCCTGTCGGACCCAGTGTTGTTAGAACATTAGACTGGCGAGACTTTTTTCACCGCTTCCTCTCCATTAGTCACTTTTAAATTTGATTTTTGAGATTTTTCACGGAAACCCTGCACTGGTTTTATGTAACACAGTTTAGGAAACGCTGCTCTATAACTTTGAATTATCCCAGGAAATGTAATACTGGATAGGATGAATACTATCTTTCTTCCTAACATAATTTAAAGCCTTTCTTTACCCTTAAGAGTAGGCTGAAGGTAGGAGTTGAAGTGCCATGTCAAGATTAATATGGATAGTGTGAGGTTTGATTGTGGGATTGCATGACCACAAGAATATCATATTGCAGGTTCATATCCTGGAGCGAGAAGCCGTGTCAAACATGGGTGCCATCCTGGAACTGAAGAAGGCCAACGAGCAAAAGGACAACTTAATCCATGCTCTGCAGCTTCGGGTAGGTTGAAAATATGGTGGGCGTCATGACGAAAAGGTTGTGAACCACTGGTATTAATGGATACCCCATGATAGGCCTCCTTGGGCCTCTTTGGCGCTTAGGGGATTATCTTATCATGAACCGTCTTTAATCATTGCCTGTGCTGTGATAGATTTAGATTGTGGGAGGAAACCAGAGAACCCCGAGAAAACCCACTCAAACACAGAAAGAACCCATCGACACTCTATATCCACATAAGTATCCTCTGTTCGACCCGGGGATCAAACTCGAGACCTCAGAGGTGGAGGGCTGCCGTGCTAACAACTATGTCACCTTGTCGCCCTACCGTCTCTAATTAATAACACTTTAAACAGATTAGGGCTTAGAAGACATTACTGTCTGATAGTGTAGTGGCAGCCAGTGCATTATTTTAATACAGTAGAACCCAGATTATCCAACTCCTCGGCATATCCAACTGTCCTGCTCCCTCGCTCCTGTGTATAGAACAGCAACCTACCCCAACACCTATGGACATAGATTGGCTAAAGAAGTGGAGCCAAGGGTAGGATGTCGTCTTTAATACAGAAAAATATAACACTTTTTTTTTCACCGGCAATATACAGGGTGGACCAACTTCAAGTGTCGTTTTATAACGGCGATTAATAGCAGTGATTTTGCGATGACGTAGCAGCGACGTGTAAAATGTCCCACTTCGGCGCCATCGAAAATATTAGCTGCCAATAGCAGCTCAGGTGTAATCAACCCTGCTGCTGGGTTGACCTGGAAAAAAGTAGGTGCACACATGACCTGAGATGCGCCTGGGTGAAATGGGTGACGGCCAAGGCACCAGATCGCACCAGATGGACCTGTAATGCATTACATGTGTGCTGCTATTGGCAGCTAATATTTTCGATGGCGCCGAAGTGGGCCATTTTACATGTCGCTGCTACGTCAATCGTAAAGCGCTTCTATTAATAGCCAATATAAAACGACACTTGAAGTTGGTCCACCCTGTATTAATCTAGATTTTCTATTCAAATAGTGTAAGGGAGATCGGGGTCGGTTGTAACATCGCCAATAATAAATACGTTTGGAAGGCCCTGAAACTGAACCTCACACAGTACGTGTGTCACTAAGATTTCTAAGCCAGGCAAAACTTTGGATACTCCTTTTTTTCTATAAGAAAAAGCCAAAATCACTGTACGTTCCCAACTTTTTTGAGTGGAAGTAATTAAGTGATTATGCTGGGGGTAGAAGTGTTATTGAATTGCCCTTGGTAGGAGGCATGGTGGTCTGGTGGTTATGCCACTGGCCAGCCAAGCGGGAGGCCGGGGTTCAAATCCCGTCCCCGTCACCTCTGCTTGGCAGGGTCTTTTTCCGCTTTTCACCTGACATGCCGGGGCAGAATTGCACTCCTTACTCTGCCCAGGGCCAGAAGAAAAGGCCTGGTGTTTAAAGAATGTCAGAAATGACTACTGCACAGCGCCCTCCCTTGGGAACCTCCCCTTCCCCCCTAAGAGGGCCTCGGGCCCTATCACGGGGCATTTAAAAATAATAATAATAATAATAATTTTTTTTAAAAAAAATGCCCTTGGTATAGTGAGAACGGTTTCTTTAGTGGGGTCACACTGACAGTATGGATGACCAAATCATGTGCACAGTTAAAAAGTAGTAAGCATATCTACAAGACAACACACAATGGGGACGGTTGTAACAGCTGCCTTGGGGCTGGTTGTAACATGGTAAAATCATGAGGGAAAGGTCAAGTCTGTGTACAGATGTTACAGCTACATATCTCACAGGATATTGAGAGTATAAATAGTTATTATTTTGTGCAATAAAGCCTAGCTTATAACCAGCTTGTCGAAAATTTATATGAATAAAAAATCAATTTTCTTGTAATACTTATCTGCTGAATAAAATCAAGTGTATCGAGAGGTAAAGAGTAATCTAGGTGGATCAAGTAGGCTATAAGACAATTGTCGAGAAGATGAATAGGTGTAAACTGTTCTTCCATATTACATTTCCCCCCGAAGACATAGTGTTACAATCGACCCCGCCCTCTGTTACAACCGCCCCTATGATGGGGTCGGTTGTAACTGCCTTGCCTTGGAAAAATATTTACAAATCTATCAGTTTTTAAGATTTTATTATGATGATTTTACAAAGAGGAATGTTGCCATATTTCCACCATGTCATAAACCTTTACCTAAATGCATATGTAACTGAATTTAAAAATCCCAACTAAAGTGTTACAACTGACCTCGATCTCCCTTACTGTACTACATATGTATTTTGTTTTGTGCTGCCTTAGTTAAACTATAATACAGTGCTGGAGACTCAAGATGTGAAAGATAAACACTTCAGTATTTCTTAGAAAATCATAGTACACTATTTAGTTTTTTTACATGTTTTATGTCGTGTTTCATTCCAGTATTGTTTTGTTCCTCTGATTATCCAACCTTTTTTTTGTTCCGAACATGATAAGTCTGATTGTGTAAAATATTTACCTTGTGAAGCTGTCCCTTGGCATATTTAGTAGAGTAGAATCATCTGACATCCGTCATGTCTTTTGTTCTTTGTTAGAAATATGAAAGGGATAAGTTCACATACAAAATGGTTGCTTGCAGGTGGAAGAAAAGGTGTCACAAGTGGCACAGGCCAAACTGGAGAAAGAGAAGGTGCGAGCCAAGTGTACCTCCAAAATTGAAGCAGAGAGGGAGCGTGCAGAGCAGGAGGCCCAACTCAATTTGCAGGAGCAGGAACGCAGACACCAAGTCAGTAGTAGTAGTTTCCAAGTAGTAAGATTAGTTTCATCGAGTTATCCCAAGTCTAGAGCAGTTTTTCTCGACTTTATTGACCATGTAGAGAGGGCAATAATGATCTTGCAGCCCCTTTGGCCATTTAACCCTACATTTCTCAGTCAAACTGCAATAAAGAATTTAATTTTTTGATAAATTCATAGCCTAATTGGCAAACTCGCACAGCCTGTAGTGGTTCATGGCCCACACTTTAAGAAGAACCACTGGTCAAGAGCACAGTCTTATTCATCACTTTCTCTTTTCAGAGCCAAATTAAGATGAGAGAGAGGACCATCAAGGCTGTAAAGCAGGCTGTGGAAGGCAGATTCACACCACGCCCTCGAAAACCTCTCTCAAGTTCGGATAGTGACTTGAACGAGGCTAGGACTTCAGGTTGGGGAGGACACATACCTAAGACATTATCAGTGGGAACTACCAAAAGGGTAAATTGTGTGATTTATTGTTTGTCTTTCAAGCTGATTGGATTAGTGCCACATTATAATGATCTTACTGCCAAATACAGTAAAACCTCTATAAGTCGAAGAAAATGATGAGCTTGGTTGGTCACAATGTAAAATAATAGGAAATAAACTTCCCTAACTCGAATTTCTATAACTCGAACTTCTCCATAACTCGAAGTGCAGGCAGGGCCTTACGATTGCATATTGCTGCATTTTCAGTCTCCCTAAGTCGAAGTTCATGTTGGCGAGTACGGAAAGTACGACGTGTGGCTGGAATCGTGACCAGGCATACAGACAATTGAATCCTTTATCAAGAGTGAGAGTTGATCTAAGAGTAGGCAAATGTCCATAACAGAGTTTTTTACAACAAAACAACGAGGAGCATTGTAGTGTAATAGTGACAGTTATTTTTAAGTTTTGAACACCTTGTGCAGCATGCTTGCTATTTCTGGTTATTTGGTTGGCTATTATTGGCCCTTAAACTAGATGTTTTACTATCCTACCCAAATGATTGCTGTATTTATTGTTCACCCAGGTTTTCAAAGAATAACCCGAGAGCTCCACAAGGTGTCTTATTTTTGGGGAATTGGTTGAGTGAAGGACAAGCCATTGATCATTGTCATGCCAAGTGTTGCTAATGTGGGTTTCAATTGTCATCAGGTCCCAGCTGTTGCAAACCCCCGCCATCGTCGCTCACGCTCAGTGGAGGCAGATCAGTGGCTGGACCATAGACCAAAGCAAACTTTAAACACAGGGACCATCTTTCAGCCCCGACTTGGCAAACGCAAGTCAGTCACCAAGCTTGAATTACAAGATGTGACTAAGACATCAAAATATTGCTTAACAACCCAGGAGCAGGACACAGATGGTGAATTGGAAACCGCACTGTACAAGGTAGGTTTGTTGATACTTTCATGCCTGGTTCCACTGACCATTTTAACGGTTTCTTAAGAGCCTGCTTAACCTGTAGATTGTGTTCCCTTCGAACTCATATGTGGCTGTATATAATTTTTGCCTTGAAGAGCAAAGACATTTCATTGACTCAACATGTTTTCGTGTGACTAGGGTGATGTGCTGCCTACAACTGGTGGTGGTGTTCAAGTTGTATTAAACGATGTGGAAGTGCTGAAGCAGTTGTCTCCTACTGGAACCAGGAAGCGAGTGGCACCTCCTCCACCTCAGCCAGTAGATGATGTTGCAAATAAATGCAGCTATGGAATCCAGGGACACAGCAAGCGGTACAAGCCATGAAATAACAATGTAGACCACATTCAAAATGGGACCATTGCTTACATGTTAAATTATGCTTACACTACATCATATCAAGATGATTGAGAGCTGGTTCAAGTTTTTAATTTATTTAAAGATAAATGGCAGTATTATACAGTACGGTATGTTGTAATTGATGTGAAGTACACAAATGCAACAGTTTGTCTGTGATGATAATGTAAAGGCACATATTACTTAAACTTGGACATTACATGCTTTGGAACTTTTGAGAGGTGATAAAGGTACTATTTTGGTTTGCTTGTGATTGAGGGTACTACCATATGTTTCAGAATTGGAGTCACATCCATATCAGAAGAAATGTCACATATGCCTGCAAGTCCTTTTGAGCTTCAGGGGGNGTGTGTGTGTGTGTGTGTGTGTGTGTGTGTTATACAGGGTGATTCTCCCGAATGGAATCCCAAACATTCCTCAATGACTTTTTAACTATGATATGGTTCCCTACGAAAATTGACATGTACTTACCTTGTATCATGCCAAACAAGGTCTGACTAAAGAATATACCAAAAGTGCTCCCCTCCAGCATCCAAGAATGTTTTTATGTGAGTCTGCATATTTCTGAAGACTCCTGCAGATATGGACACTGACTTGGCAGGAGTGAAACACCTGCTTGGTGAGAGGGCATCTCAAGGCCACAGGAACAGTCCAATTCGTTTTGGGGTATGATGGGTTGCTTTTTTTTTTCCTCGCGGAGTTTGTTGAAGCGCTGTATACAAAAAATAACCCTCGAACAATGGATGATCTCAAAAATGCCTTACGGCGCGCGGCAGGTGGGAGATAGATGCCATCCCCGCCACCACATCTGCAGGAGTCTTCGGCAATATGTAGACTCGCATTTAAAAAATTCTTGGATGCTGGAGGGGACCACTTTTGGTGTATTCTTATTTGTTTATTTATTTACATTACCCTCTGATAGGGCCAGAGGCTCTTATGGGGGGGGGTGTGTGGAATACCTCAATTTTCTGATTTTTCTTCTAACTCCAGGAAGGATGAAAGGACATGGGGTAAGGATGGGAATTTTTTGGGGAGGGAACATGGGTGCAAGTGCAATGTCTGAATAATGGGTCATATGCTGTTCCCCAGGAGGTTAGGTTGCCAGACACCTCCAAGGTGCAGGTCAGAGACCCTCTCTACGCAGGTGAAAGGAACTCCCAGGCGGGGATCGAACCTGGGACCTTTCACTCAGCAAGCCGAGATGTTACCATCTCGGCCACCACACCTCCCCCACTTTTGGTATATTCTTTAGTCAGACCTTGTTTGGCATGATACAAGGTAAGTATTATGTCAATTTTTATCGGGAACCATACCATATTGAAAAAGTTATTGGGGAATGTTTGGGTTTCCATCCGGGAGAATCACCCTGTATAATAACAACAATAATATGATCTAGATAGAATTCATCACACCAGGGGCATATCACACGTAGCATCATTGATTATTGTGAACATACTCTGCAGTTGAAGGAAGGGGAAAGGCTCCAAAGGGTGGAGGCTCCTGGGAAGTTTTTAAGTACGCCGCTTTTCAATACCAGCTATTGCTACGTTTGGAGTGTAATCAAGGTAATCTGATATGGAGGCCATCATGTCCCTTTTCAACTTGACATAAATAAGCTATCCAGAATTACGTTATGTTTTTTGCAAAATTGCATTGTGATATTTTGCAAATAATTAATCACATCTGTCATTATGAATTTAAAACTGAAGGGAGGACTTTGACAGTCACAAAAAGCGGAATGTCTCCATTTCTAAGTTCTGTAGGTAGTCACATTTGGATGGTCTTATGCAATAATGAGTCAACCCACATGAGAACAGTTTTGAGAAAAAGGGCTTTGAAGGTCATACGTGTGAAATTAATTCAGTGTCCTTTTCGGTCATTTATGGCAGAAGTACTTGCCCTGATCTGAAAATATTGGGACACCCCCAAAAAATGGAGTGGTGGGGTTATACACAGGATGTGATAAAAAGTTTCCATTAAGATTATCTGGACTTTAGAATGGATAATTATGAATAGTAACAATTGAGCTAGGAGGATACCAAATTTGAAGTTCATTTGACAGTTAACAACTGAAATAAATACGATTATACCTTGGACAGTGAATTTCTGTGGGGTCTGGTAAAAATTGCTGCCACTCTGTTTATTTCTTACTTAGCGGGATGTAAATGTTGATAATGAACCTGAGGAGCCGCACAAACCCAAAAACAGTTATGACATTAATTACAAAAAATCTAGCACAAAATTAAAAAATATTTATCGCAAGTGGATTTTTTCAGAAATTGAT
>KZ538914.1:0-35042 GCA_000934665.2 Catajapyx aquilonaris | reverse complement strand
CGTTTTTTTTCCTCGGGGGGGGGGGGCACGTGCCCCCGTGTCCCCCCCCTTAAGGTATATAGTCTGGTGTCATATAGTGTCAGACGCAGAGCCGGATGAGGTACACCCGGTATACGGTACACACAACACAATCTGACTTATCACTCACTGTCAGTACCCCTTCCGCAAATTCCACCTGCTATCCCTAACCACCATTAACTCACCTACATGCCCACCTACACAATCCCGATGCACAATCAGCCCCGATGCAACGTTCGTCCCACAATAACAACCAACAACTCCAAACCGCACAATAGACATTCCAAAAGTCCCGGCGCCCACAGAACACAGAGGCGCTACTTGACCAAGCGCCATCCGGTCCGTTCCTTGCTCTAAACCGTGAGGCGCCCATCCCACTATTTAGGCCCACCCGGATCAATACCCCCAGCCTCTAATATAACAATTTACTTCCAAAAAACTGCAAGTAGTAGACACTAATAATAGCCAAACACCAGGTACGCTCTATCTAGCTTTATAGTGTAAACCGGTTAGATACATATCGGCACGTGGAAGCTCCTCATCATCAACGTGTACCGGCCGGGGAGCCGGGGAGGGATCGAGTGTGTGAGAGGGGGTCTCGTCAATTCAACATGGCGAGCCTCGGAAAGACATCTTATTTCAACCCTGCCGGTTGCAAAAGTCTCCTGGTTTTTGTCATCCTTTTCCTAGCATGGATTGCTGGATTTTCGTCTCGACTCTTCGCTGTCATCCGATTCGAAAGCATCATCCACGAATTCGACCCTTGGTCAGTACTGCTAGATTGTTCCCGGTTTTTCTCCCCCCCCTTTTTTTCCCCGGAATCCGGACGCACCTCCCCCCCGGCAGCCAGCCGGCAGCATCCTCCATTTGGCTCCGGGGGTGTCCCAGTTGGGATTTGGAGCCTTGGGACATGTCCTTTGGGATTGGCGTGTACAGGACCATCTTAAGAGGAAGGGGGTGTCCTAATTGAGGGGAGGCTGCTTTCCCATGGGTGCCACGTCCTAATTTCCGGAGCCTGCAACCCAACTTGGTCAATAAAAGGATTTGATTTTTTTAGGACAAATTGGATCAAGCTGTTCCCTATGGCTTGTATGACATGGATTCTGAGCCATATTAGTCAACGTGGTGGCAGGGCTGAGATTTAGCATGGGTGGAAGGCAAATTTGGTGCTGACTGATGCGGTATTGGTGGGAAGTAGGGGATTTTTTTAAAAATGTAGGAGAAAAACTTGGGCTGCATGCGAGAATCGCGTTCGGTTGCGTTAAGGATGCAAAGATTTTCCGGGGGGAATGTGAAATATCATAATGACCAGCGGTGGAGGAGCTCTGAGGGAATTGCTAGTTGAAAGGGCTTTAGTAGCCTGGTATTCTAATGTGGTCGTTTTTTAAAGAGACAAGAACATAAAACGCATTTGTATGCCCAGTTGAAACTGGTGCGTATTGCTAGATGATTAGTGGATTTAGGACTTGAGGTTGTTCGCGGCTGGGTTGTGAATACGAGCAGTACTTTCGTAGTCAAGTGTGGTAGGACTTGTATGCGGATGTTACGGAGAAAAGGTGTCAGGCCTGCTGGGTATACGAGCAAACATATGGTTCTTTTCACTGTGCTGTCGTAGTAAAACACAGAGCACACGAGAGTTGCAAATGTGCCCATGTGAACCTTTTTGCAACTTGCCATCCATCCTGCTTCCGAGTCCATCCAATAAAGTTTGGGCCAACGTATTTTTTATGATCAAAATCCTCTTTCGTGCCTCTCTCTGGTCCCCAGGAGGCCCATTGGAGGGTCATTCCTATTCAAAAGGGGCGCCTGCTCCAGTGAATAATTGATGGTGGATTATGGAAAAGGAGGACTTGTGGGTGGAGGGAGGGGCTTCCCTGAATGCTGCTGAAATTTGGTTAAAAGTTCCCTGGAGGCTGAGAGAGCCTGTCGAGATTTTGTGTAGCTGAAGTTGTATTTTGCTCCCACTTCTTATTATTGTGAAACTGTAGCTTCTGCTTTTCCATGCATAGTTTGGTCAATTTTTTACCACGAGTTGAAAGCTTTCCTTGCTACACATGACATCACGTGTTCCGCTCCTTTGTTTTCATGTTTGTAGTGAATCTGGTGATGCGTTGAGGGGCTGTGTAGTGATTTAGTTTGATTCAGTGCAGAAAGATGATGCCTAGAAAAATTTATTGGTTATGAACATTAGTCTTGGAAGGATAACAATTTGATTCCGTTGAGTCTGTGCCGGATTTACCCCCTCGGCCGCCCCTAGGGAGTTGAGATGTCTGTCTCTCTCTCTCTCTCTCTCTCTCTCTCCCCCCCCCAATCCCCGCAATGCTGCTTAAAAACTCAATATTTTTTGGTCGAGTTCTCTCCGTCATTTCATTTTATATTAGATAAAAATTTATATTTCAACTATTTCAACTTATGGCCGCCCCCGTATAAGCCTAGTGGTAAATCCGGCGCTGGGAACCCCCCGCCGAAATCTTTGAATGTTAAAAAATTTTCGCATTTATTTCCTATTATTATTGTAGTAGCTATTTGAAAAATATTTATTGCAACTTGCGGCCACCCCTAGGCAATTCCCTGCTCTGCCCAATAGTAAGTCCGGCGCTGCTTCCACTTGCTTAATTATTTATTATTAATTTTTCACTCACTTTTTTTTTTGTATGCCTAAATTTGCCGCCCCTTGAAATCTGCTGCCCTAGGCAACTGCCTAGGTTGCCTTGCCTTAAATCCGGCGCTGGTTGAGTCACACATATCATAGGCTTCATGGAATTCGTATTGAGATGGAAATGGTGGTACTGACATACCCGTGTTTACGATTCTGATGATTGCCTTTTCCAACTGAAGTATTAGTGATAATCACTACTAAGCTGCTAAGTAGTAAACAGTTACTTTAAAGTTATAAAAATATAAGTTGCAGGAGGCTGCATGTTAATCATTGCAGAGAGACATTTTGTACAAAAAGTGACAAAAAAATTTCATATATTGCCCCTTACCGTCAATAGTTACACCAATTCGTTGGCAAGCTAGACAGTGCTTCAAGATGTCCTGTTAGCAGCTAATGATAATAATGTGAACTCCTGAAAGTAGCTGTACTTTAACTCTACAAGTAGACACATGTATGCTTGATCACCATTCAAAGGTGGAAGTCAACTTGGGCATCTATAAATGCCTCTTAGGGGACAGTTGATGCCAGCATGATGATGTGGATGCTTGATTGTGAAGTCATGCTGGAATGCCAAAATAAAAGTTAACAAGACCCTATGCTTGTGTCTGCAAATATTTCGCCTAGAACATTGACACATGTCTGTTNGGGGGGGGGGGGGGTGGCGGCCATGAATTTAGGTCTCTTCAATGGCTGCTGTTTTCCAGACAGTGTGGTATATTAGCTTGTAGTTGCTAGAGAGCATGGAGCATGTTTCATCATGTAGCCATGGAAAACTGGTGTTTAGACTAGTTCGAACCAAGGCCAGCTTGAGAATTTTGCTCTCCAGGCCTCTGGCACGCGAGCATAACTCTCCTGACATCAAGAGGGTCGTGTGTTCTGAATCCAGCTGGCTGACAGGCAGGCTAGTTCCACACCTGCCGACCAACTGCAAGCACTCACCACGTGTCATGTTGACATCACTCGCGGTAGTGAATATTTTCCTCCATGACAAGCATATGAGTCCTGAACAATTAGTGGCAAATTTATTGAACATTTATAAATTGTTATTCAATAATAATAATAATAATAATAATAATAATAATAATAATAATAATAAGAATAAGAATAAGAATAATGGATACCCTGTGTTAGGCCTCTTAGGGGATCATCTTTTGAATAACCGTCTTTAATCATTGCCTGTGCTGTGATGGATTTAAATTGCGGGAGGAAACGGGAGAACCCCGAGAAAACCCACGTGAATACGGAGAGCACCCTTTGAAACTCTATCCACATAAGTATCCTCCGTCCAACCCGGGGATCGAACTCGGGACCTTAGAGGTGGAAGGCTGCAGCGCTAACCACTCCGCCACCGTGTCGCCCTTATAAATTGTTATTTATCGCGTGCCATGGGTGTGTTCAAAGAATGACACCCTGCCCTCCTCTTCTGTTTGTCACATATGTTCAGTACATCAATCAAAAATTTTCCTAAATTTCCTAAATTTATGAGATGAAAAACAAAAAAGGGGATTTCCATAGTTAGCATGACATAATTTTTGAGAGGGTGGGGGGGACTGGAGCTGTTTGTGATTATCTTATGTGGGGGAGTTGGCACTAAAAATAAAGCAATAAATCTGAATTCTGGGAGTGTGATTGGTTTTTATCAAAGCAGAGGGTAACCCCAGGATGAGAGAAAGAGAGGTCAAGGTCAGGAGCAATGCATCATGTTGTTCATCAGGCAAGGGGATAAATCAGTAACACTTCAGCAAAGGTGCAGAGGCAGTTGACTCACTGATTCTCTCCCAGGGTCAAGGGTTGTGAGGTGAAGCTGACTGTGACTCTTCAGATCTCGCTTTCAGTACTGCCACGTCATTAGCCAATAGATGATAGCGTTCCAGCCAACTTTGACCTTGCGCCCTGGGGTTACCTTTAAGTTGTGAGAAAGTGCTTTCACAATTAAAATCCAATCATTGCCTGATTTATGGTGCCCATTTGTTGAAGGAGTGCCCCTTTAAGAATGATGAAAATCAGGTGTTGTATATGGATGGCCCCTAGACAGGGATGTGCATGTCACATGTGTGCCCCTGCCCCAAAATGTTACAGAACTGTTTTAAGACGTTGAAGGGCAAGTTGATCAAGTGTTATCTTTGTATTTTTGGGTGTTAACATGGTGTTATTCTTCAACAGGTTCAACTTCCGTTCCACTGCGTACATGGTACAACATGGCTTCTACAACTTCCTGAACTGGTTTGACGAGAGGGCCTGGTACCCTCTGGGTCGCATTGTTGGTGGCACAGTGTACCCTGGCCTCATGATCACTTCAGGAAGCATTCACTACGTGCTCTCACTTCTCAACATTCCCGTCCACATTAGAGACATCTGTGTGTTCTTGGCCCCGATCTTTAGGTACTGTTTTACTTCAATATTTTAATATTTAGATTCTGAATCCAAGCAAGTAAGTGTGTTCTTTAATGCATGATACGTAATATCCAGAGAGGCCAGTGCGATTCCATGGTGTAACGGTTAGCACACTGGACTCTTGAGTCGAGTGGTCCGAGTTCAAATCTCGGTGGGATCATTTGGCCTCAAATGGTTTTTATTCTGTTGCAGTTTTTAGTAGAGCAAGCAAATATTGTAAGGTGACACGTAGTACTCATGGCTTTTCCATTTTTGTTTTTGGGGGAAACTGCAGACAGTATTTGGTATTTTTGTTGCATTTGTGTACATTTTTACCAATGTGATTCAAGTACCTAGGAGCTTTTCATTGTTATGAATGCAGATGAGCAAGACATAACTTTTATAAAACAGGTTCATATGCACTGAAGCATCAGTAAGACAAAATATGTTGTAACTGGCTTAGGATACCTAGCAAAAGCATCTTTGGTAATTTATTAGGGGATATCTTTTGCTTGTAATTTTTTCTGCCTGTGAAAACAAAGGTTCACAAAAGTCAAGGTTCTACCTTTAAGGGGGGCTCATGTTAAAGGGGAGCTTCTGTTGGCCATGAATCCTGCCATAAGGTCAACAAATAACAATCTCAGAGAAAGTGGGTAGCACCAATAAGCTGGTGTTGAGGACAAATTTTATCGGCAACTTATTTGACATTTATTTCATGTGGTAACTTACCAGAATAGTATGAGCACCATATATTTATGCATAAAAGATTTTTAAATGTGACTAGAAAAACCCTCGCTTCGCTCACATTTTTCTGGGGCGCAGGCCAAGAAAACCACTCGCTTCTCTCGCTTTTTTCTGAGCCTGGGGCCTGCGGTGTTGGCCATGTTGTTAATGATGTTCATCCAACAATATCCGCATCATACTCCCCTCCCTCCTCCCCTCCCTCCTGATAGTAACCCTTTGACGGCCCGGGCCCGGTGGACTAGTGGTTAGCACGCTTGCCTGTGGTCCCAAAGATGTGGGTTCGAACTCGGCCGAGGTCGGTGACTTTTCTCCGCGTGGAAGAAAAGTGAGTGCGCGCCTTCCTTCGGAGGGGAAGTAAAGCCGTCGGTCCCGTGTACTTGTGACATTACGTGAGTGCACGTTAAAGATCCCCAGAGTGGCAAAATTTCCAGGAGGAGGACCACCCCCTGGCGTCGGTGTTGAGCCTAGCGGCAGAAATAGGCAGACGTTAAGCCCCCACTAAAGTAACCCTTTGACGGCTAAGTACATCATAATTATTTTGATGTCCTAAGGGTTTTTGAATTTGGCGCCCTAGGATGTGAATAGAGAAGGCAAACTTTGCGGTTCCAAACGCGGTTCAATATGCTTCTGCCATCTCTTGGATGATGACTCACCTACCATAGCAACCCCAGATTCCCCCCTGTTCCCACCAAGTTGAGTCGTATATGCCAAGGTCACATTGCTCCCAGTGATCGTTTATGTAAACATGCGCCCTCAGTACAGGTTGTCCGGTAAAGTCTGGACCCTTGGGAGTTTATCATAGTACAGTGTTGTGGTAATATTATGTAACCATAAGAACAATGTGTAGTGACTGAGTAAACTTGTTAGGCCTATCGACTTTCTGAGAGCCGGACTATTCTAAAAAGTTTATTTCCGGGACACCCTGTAAATGAATTTCCCCCCCGGCATTTTACAATCAAAAAGACCAGGCCACGAATTAAAATGATTAATTTTGGTGCGAAGTTGTTATTAATATCACTCCTACGTTGCATTTTAGACAAAAAAAAGAGAAAGAAGCAGCCCAAAAACCTGCCAAAAACTTGTCAATGGGTTTATAAGGGTGTGCAGTTTGAAAATACTGCTCCTATCTGTGGTTCCAATGATGCATGTGATTGAAGATGGCGAACCGAGCCTACCCAATGTTTGTACAACAATACAGCTGGGCGACCCTACGGTCTGTGCATATAGGTACACTGTACTCCTGATTATCTGGGCTAATGACTGCACTGGTGTTGCTGGATGATCGGAAAATTGTCCTGGAAAGGGAGCTATTCACAGGTTGTTGATGCACTACTGTATGGAGAGCATGCTGCTTGGATTAATCCAAAAAGTAATACTTAACCATAGATTTTTACTTTGCCTCCTAGAAAAAGCATGGTATATTTTTTCGTTGGCGAGATATACTGATATTGGGTGGAATTTTCGTACCACTGCAGTGTGTCCAAACGCGGAAATGCTTGGACAAAAATGGATTCCATTCCGCACGGATTTGTCACGAAGGTCACGATATTTCTCTGATTTTCAAGATGAAAAGTAGTGAATTTCACAAATTTCCTTTTGAATGACGCACCAAACGAATGACTACTCCCCTGTTGTAGATTCACTTAGTTTTAAGTGCACATAATTGCAACTTTTGTCGGGGTAGCATGACAAATGCTGCCCCCTTTTTGGAAAAAATGTGGCATTATGTGGTATTGAAACGAAGTGAGTCTATATCTAGGGAGTCTAGTCTTTCCTTTAATGTGAGATTCGAAGTGAAATATTGTGAAATTCGTTACTTTTCGTCTTTCAAATCAAATGAATGACGTGACAAATATGCGTGATGGAGGCCTCAACAAAGGAGTGCCTGGCACCGATATTTCAAGATCACATTCAAATTGCTACATGAGGGTAAGCAGTACTTAGCCAAAGGTATTTTATGCACAGCTTAAAATCCGGATTAGCCTGAATTTGGAATATGTTCCACCCAATGTTCAGACATTAATTTCTTACAGTATGGCAGATTTGACATGACTCTGCCGACTTGGTTTTACCATTTTTGTCCAAGTGTTCTCGCGTTTGGACACACTGTGCACTGTTAACTTTGCAGTACCAATGTTGGCACTGGTACTGGGATAAAAATGCGACACAGTTTTTTTGACTTAAATGTGTATATTATTATGGCGATGCACGGATAATCCACACCTGGATAATCAGGAGTACAGTGTAATATGATTGCATTGTTGGTTGCCAGTTGTGCCAACTCAACTTTTACTGACTGTAAACAACCTGCCAGTTGGCACAACTGGAAAACCAACGATATACATTCCAGGACATTCCTAAATCGGGCACGGTGCTGATTCGAACGCGGGAGATTTGCAACCTGCCTTTTTACGTCCAATTTTACGGATTCGATGATAGTCATCAGTTTCTGACACTACACCGAAAGAAGTGCCTCGAAGATGGTGTACTGTACTTCCCATCTGTGAAAGCACCACATGGGTAGGCCTACGTGCGTAGTTCCAAAGCAGTCCGATCAGTAATGGTAATGTTTGAATTTCGAACTTACATTTCTACACCAGTGCATATGGCCATTTTTCAATAACCAGCGACCCGCAGTGAAGGCGGGACACATGGGGGGACAGGTCCGGGTGACGATGACGGCGGGAGAGGCGGAAAAAAATTAAGCTTCACGCGCGGAGGTCAACATGCAACTGAACGGGTCCCACCCCCATTGCGCATGCGGTGAACGGGGGCCAATCGGAGGTGTCATGGTAACAATACGTTGCAGTAACAGTGGACGGGGGCCAATAGGAAGTGGTGGCGGTAACAATATGGCGGTGGACCAATCAGAGGGCTTATTCATAGATCGCAACCATTTTAATATTATAGATGCAATCCTTTACGGTAAGATTTCTATTGTTAAGTAACGTGTGTATGTGCACAGTCTGGCAGTCCTCTATGAACATGCCAGTGTCATTGTTTCCAGTTTGACGTAAAGGGGAACAAAGTCATAAAATAAGTAGCTTCTGTAGTGATTATAGGTGGTGGAATTTTTGTTCCTGTAGAATCTGACGTAGGCTTAGTTTATGATAAACTTAGCCTGTGATGATGTGGCAGTATGAGCAGCAACACCACAATTTATTTGCACCACACAGGGAATGCCAGCAGGCATTGTTTTGCCCTTGTTTGCATTTGCATTGTGGTGGCAAGAATGTACTCTTACATTTTCTAGACTGACAATGAGTGCAAAAATGTGAAGGATTTTGGGAACAACATGGCTGAATGCTGGAGTTTTGGTGTGCTCGCTATGCCAGCATGGAACCAATGGGAAGGCTAGAAAATTAGCAATCCTCCATTCCTCTTGTCAGGGACCCCTCCACTTCACCCCAACAGCCCCTGTCACATTGTTCCATGTTGTTCCCTTGCCAGTCCCAGCCTTTTCCTTTTTGAAATTTCACCTTTACCCCCTGTCCTGCCCCACCCTGCTGAAGTACAGTCCCGCTCATAAAGAATGGTAAGACCATATGGACGACATGTTTATCCTGACTATCCAGCATTATTCCCAAACTGATTTCGTCTGGACCCTATGGACAACTTGTCCTCGACCTCTGGCGACCCGTATGACCCCATCCCGACTTTTTCCGAAATTTTTTATTACTGAAATGTTCAACCTGGTACAATTCTAACGTAGATTTGAGATGAATTTCCCCCCTTACATTTTCTTACTTTGCCTTGTTTTTTTCTTCTCTTTTTCTCTTGATTTTAATTTTCCCGGCCTTCCTCACGACCCCTAAAAGCATGCAGGTGATCCAGGGGTTGAGAACAGAATAAACATTTTGTCCATATAGAGTCGTACAGTGTTGGACATTAATCGTGTCATACGGCTAGCGACATTTTCCGAAGCAGCAGATGAACTTATCGAAGCAATGGATAGTGCAAGCAAGATTCGTTTTTCTGCCGCTTAGGAAAATGTCGCTGGCAGAAGCAATTAATGTCCAACACTGTACCATTCTATATGAACGGTACTGTACACTTCAGTATCAGTGGGAAAGTTTCCTGGCATGAAAACTCAAGGGCACAGCAGGTGTAGCATAATTATGTTCATGAATTATCCATGAATGGCTAGGCGACAGTGAACCAAACAAGAAAAATGATTAACCCTAAGTTGGAAATGTACTTTCGTGTCAAAAAGATGGTAATGGCTAGTTACAGGTTTGGGTTTTTTTCAGGAACAAGAAACTAAAGCTAGGAGGTATAATAACTGGTTTTTAGGTGTGACTTTAGGAACTGTACAGTAACATCCTGTTACCGATATCTTCTGGCATTCTAAGGTACACTCGATCTTTGGGTGACCAGTAACCTTTGTCTTTTTGCTTGTTATGGTGACTCTTGGTGCAACGATGATGCAAGTAATTGCTACACATCTCCAATGGCCAATAAATGCAATGTAAGCAACAAGCAAGTAGAAAGGGAGGATAAGGGACACAGCAGTCTCATTTGCAACCAATTGTTTGGCAAAGGGAAAATGGTATCAGATACATTCCCAATTCAAATATGCACCTAGCCTGGCCAAAGTCCACTGGCAGTGAATGATTGGGTGAGGAACAACTCCCTAAGTCATCTCCAAGCCTTTCTTGGTCAAGGTGACTGCAATGTGAGATCTTAGTTTACAACACCCCAGACTCAGCTTGCAATTAAATATGAGCTCCCCAACTGAATTTATAGCTACAAGATATTATGCCATGATAAGAATAGTTTTTCTCAGCTGCAGTGCCCAGCTGGAGAACAGCCAAGATCATTATTGGGACCAAAAAAAATTTAACATGTTCTCCATTCCTGGTCATAGTTCAATAGTGTTGAGATCTTAATAAGCATTGGGTTTAGGGCACTGCCAACAAAGGGCATCCACAAGCCCATAGAAGTTGGTCCTTTTGCCATAACGCCCGCGTACTGCGAGCGAAGGGGGGATGAGTGGGAGGGGATGTGCAACGTGCAGTGCAATGTCATTGTTGGTCATTTTGTGAACTGCCCCGGGTGGTTAGTCTCAAGGAATTCCACCCGAGACGAAGCCAGAGACAACCCAACTATGCACGATATAAAGGAGAAAATGCCCAGGCTTTGTATCGAACCCGGGACCCTTACATCTGTGGGCGCATACATTACCGCAGCGCCACTCTGCCTCCCCTGCGTTGAGATCTTAGTAATACAGTTAGTTTCTTTTTTTGTTCATTGCATAGGCTATGGCTTTCTCTTAATTAACTAGATGTAGCACCCAGAATTGTATGAAGAGAAGGTGTGATCCAAAGTGATCAAAGGCAACTGACATTCTCTTGGAAATTGCTTCGCAGAGGCCAAAAGGCAATATCCAGTGCAAAATTAAGGTTGATTAAAATTAAATAACCTGACATAATGTAAACATTCCCTTTTCCACATCCATTCCTCTTTGCTTTTGGACTCTGTCTCCTCCTCCTGGTAAGTAAAAGTGTTGTTTGATATAAAGAAACAAGCTCTTGTTGCCAACAATGACAAGGATAAATCCTCAGTCCACTATTTACAGTGCTGCATTCTCGCTATAGGCAGAAGTGTCTATGTGTCGATAGTGATAAATGTAAACTGTGCAAAAGTGCCATTGATTATTTTATTATTATACAGGGTGGTCATAAAATCTGGAACCAATGGCAGTGTTGTTTTTTGATTACAGATGAGCTACAGCACTGACAAAAGATGACCTGAGTGGTGATAATTCTTATTTGTTGACGAGAGGGATGGACGCTTAGGGAAGTGGGGGCCGAGTTCAATAGGAGGCATCCGTTGATGTCAATAAGCCATAGTGCAGTTGGAAAATTGCTAATTGGCTTATTGACCTCTCTGGATGTCTCCTGTTGAACTTTGTTGCCACATCCCTCTGTGTCCATCCCTCTCGTCCATAGAGAAGAATTGTCACCACTCAGTCATCTTTCATCAGTGCTCTAGCTCATCTGCAATCAGGAAACAATACTGCCATTGGTTCCAGATGTTATGGACACCCTGTATATTTGATGCCAATCTAGCTGACTACATAATCATTGCTTTCCAGAAGGATAACTTCATTTTGATGGCATTTAAAAAGACTGTACTCTGATCTGTACGTTGTTTATTAATAATATAATAATCCGGGGTAGTGCTGACCTCATCAGAGGTATGTAGCACGGACCTTTATTTTTATTATGTTGTGTACATTGGAGCCTTTATACCTAATGCCGGGCCCACGGGCCGGATGTAGGTTGTTTATTACTGATCATCTGGGATATCGATGCATTATGCAATTATGCCTACTAGTAGCATTGGTAATAATTTCCTGATACCCCTACAGGTATATTAGGGGTATTCAGTGAGTATATTGGGTAATGTCTGACCAGCTTGCTAGTTTCCACCAACACACAGAGTGGCAAGGAGAGAGCAATGTGCTGAAGCAAGCCCCAAGAAGTTCCTGAATTTATGCACTTCACTGTGAAGTCACTGTCAAATCTAATTTTATGCCTCATTAGACAGTGTTGCACCTATTTGGTGTGAGTTATTCAGGAAGCATCAGTTACTGTCCCGTACATCACCAGTGAGGGTGTTTTGCCACTTTGATGCATTTATTCCAAGGGAAAAGATTACTTCTGATATGTTGGATATGCTTTGATTATGAAGTCAAGCATGTATTGAAAATAATTAGGGAGAGAGAGAGAGAGAGAGAGAGAGAGAGAGAGAGAGAGGATGTGACAACACTATTGAATGCCGCATGTGTTTCAGTGTCTGTCTGTTAGAATTATGTATGGACAGGATTGAAATTGGGCTGTGGATTAGATGTTGAGGGTTGCAGCTGAATTTTGATAAGTAAAAGGCATACAGGTGATTGGGGAAAGGTAACTGAAGTGTCAATTTGGCAAGGTGTCTAAGCAATGTTTCTATCCCCAGTGGGCTGACGGCATGTGCCACCTACCTCTTGACGAAGGAACTGTGGTCATCAGGTGCTGGCCTGTTTGCCGCCTGCTTCATTGCCATTGTGCCCGGCTACATCAGCCGCTCAGTGGCTGGTAGCTATGACAACGAGGGAATTGCCATCTTCGCCCTGCAGTTCACCTATTACCTGTGGGTGAAGGCAATCAAGAGCGGCTCCATCTTCTGGGCCTGCATGACGGCTCTCTCCTACTTTTACATGGTGCGGAGTCACCACTGGACTGGGGAAGGGGATGTTTATTGGGGCCCTGAACTCGTGTCTCACTCCCAGTGTAATGCTTGCCCTTTTAGGTATCAGCTTGGGGAGGCTATGTGTTCATCATCAACCTCATACCCCTGCATGTGTTTGCGCTGCTGGCCATGGGACGTTTCTCACAGCGTCTTTACGTGGCATATTCAGCCTTCTACGTCTTGGGATTGCTGTTGTCCATGCAGGTGCCGTTTGTGGGTTTCCAACCGGTGCGCACCAGCGAACATATGGCTAGTGCTGGTAGGAACTTACTTTTGCTTTGTCATGGTGCATGTTTTTACACTGACTTAAATATCCTATTTTTTTGAAATTGCAGGAGTGTTTGTCTTGCTGAATGCAGTGGCAGTCCTGAAGTACCTGCAGTCTGCCCTGCCTAGGGCCGATTTTCGTTACTTCTTCACTCTGGCTGGACTTGGGTCAGCAGGACTTGTCTTTCTGTCTGTGGTGGGGCTTACATATGCTGGGGTCATTGCACCTTGGAGTGGAAGGTATGTTTTTATACGTTGCTTACTTTAAGCATGCTAATAATACTCACAATTGCAGGTTCTACTCATTGTGGGATACTGGGTATGCCAAAGTGCACATTCCTATCATTGCTTCTGTCTCGGAACATCAACCCACCACTTGGTTCTCGTTCTTCTTTGATCTCCACATTCTTGTGCCCACATTCCCAGTTGGGCTGTGGTATTGCGTTAAGGCTATTAATGATGAGAGAGTCTTTGGTAAGTGATGATGCTCTCCAATTATGCAGAATTGGGCAGAAGTTTCTTCTTGCAGTGGTGCTATATGCCTTGAGTGCTGTGTACTTTGCTGGTGTGATGGTCCGCCTGATGCTGACTCTGACACCTGTAGTGTGCATCTTGAGTGCCATTGCCTTCTCACGCCTGTTTGAGTTGTACCTGAAGGAGGAAGAGACAGGCAAGAAGTCTCGAGGGGATGGCTCTAGGGACAGTAGTGGTGGCAGTGAGGATGAGTCCAACGAACGTAATCGGAATATGTATGACAAGGTAGGTCTTAGATATTAGGTCACGTGCTATATGGGATTTAACACACATCATGTAGGCAGGGAAGCTGCCCAAGATGCGGCATGAGATACGGCGTGACTCGGAAGGACTGGGAGTGAACATTCGTAGCATCGTGGTAGTAGCAACTTTGATGACCTTGATGATGTTTGCTGTCCACTGCACCTGGGTCACAAGCAATGCATACTCTAGTCCCAGCATTGTGCTGGCATCATATGGACAGGATGGCTCTCGGCAAATCTTGGATGACTTCAGGGAAGCATATCGCTGGCTTTCACGCAACACTGACCCGGATGCCAGAGTGATGTCTTGGTGGGATTATGGATATCAGATAGCTGGCATGGGTAACAGGACTACATTAGTGGACAACAACACTTGGAACAACTCTCACATAGCTCTAGTGGGAAAGGCCATGGCTGCTAACGAGAGCCGCGCCTATGAAGTAATGCGCACCCTAGATGTAGACTATGTTCTGGTCATTTTTGGAGGGTTGATTGGCTACTCAGGTGACGACATCAACAAATTCTTGTGGATGGTACGGATTGCTGAAGGAGAGCATCCAAAGGAAATACGGGTCAGTAGAAATGGTGTTGAAATGAAGTTATATGTTACTGACATTTTCTTTTTGCAGGAGAGTGATTACTTCACTGAACGAGGCGAGTTTCGGGTTGATTCAGAAGGATCTCCAGTGCTTCTAAATTGTCTCATGTACAAGCTGAGTTACTATCGCTTTGGTGATCTCAAGGTGGGTGTGAATATCTTATTCTCAAAGAGATGTAAATCATGAGTCACTCCTGGTGGTTTTTGTGCTCCCAACAGAAGATGTGTGCCTTTTGCACTTGAATTCAGAAATGCATGCTTTGAGTTTCCTTTAAAATGGAAATATGCAACCAATTTTGAATGCCATTCACTGATTCCAGAAGTGGAATATAAGAGCCCTTGATAAACTTGGGCTAGTTATTGTGAGAGGTTGAAAACGTGAATTTTTCAGCTGGACTTCCGCACACCAGCTGGCTACGACAGAACTCGGAATGCTGTGATTGGCAATCGTGATGTGCAGCTGACTTACCTGGAAGAAGCATACACATCAGAGCACTGGCTTGTGCGCATATACCGAGTGAAACATCCCAGGGAGTTCAACAGACCAAGGATCCTACCGCAGGACAGGAAAGTGAAGAGGAGCCAAATCTTTGTGTCCAAGAAGGTTAGCATTCAAGGCTTGTGATGTTATGGATGTGGAAACAGTGCATGCCTGGTGAAATGTTTGCAACAAAGGCGAAACTTTTGCAAAAATGCGTGAGAATCTGGTTGGATGCCATGCCCTTCATGAGAGAGAATGAGCGAAAAATCTCCAGACTGCCTGTGTGCAATTTTATGTGTTGTTTTCTGTCCATGTATGTTGCCTTACGGCCATATTTTCCATCTCCCAGGCAAAATAACATGAAGAGGTAAGTGTTCATGAGACATGTTTTATTGATTCAGCTGTACTTTGAGTGGCCAGTTGCACTTGTATTCACTGCACTAGTATTGGTCATCTGAGCAACTTGTGCCTGCTTGTGAAGCACACAAGTCGGCAGTGTGCCTTTTAACCCAAGGGATATTCAAGCGGTGCAAGGAACTTAAATTGCACACGTTTGGCTGGCTGGAATATTTTTCCTGTCAGAAGAGACCTGCATTTGCATTTTTTTTAGTTCTTTGATATGATTTTCAAGTTTTTCCCAACAATGAATGGATGACATGTATGGGGAATACTTGAGGGAATGCGTAGTGTTAAGATTTACCCCACCTTTTAAAAAGCTCTTGATCATATGAAAACCTAAGTCAGGAATGAATGGTAGCACCTTTTAAAATATTGCTGTACTGCAGCTGGGGTGCAGTAAGCATAGTACATTCTCATATAACAAGCACAACATATGCATGAATTGTGCATTGGCAGCAGTTTAACATTGATTGATGGATGGATTGATTGATGGATTGGTTGCTCTCTGCATTGCACAGTGAAAATTAGAATTTTTTGAAGCCTGTCTGAGCGTGCCCCCTTGCTAGTCGAAACCTGCTAGTCGAAACCTGCTTCTCGTCTGTTAACTATAATATTGCCTTGCAGTCGCTTACGAAATGCTATACAGGGAAATTTTATCGCAGAGCATTGTGCCCTATGACTACTACTAGATGTGGTGCCGTGCCCCAAAAATTCCTGGGTGAACATTTACACTAAGCCTTCAAATTTTGACTAAAGAGAGTTACCTTATAAATATTACGATTAGAAGACACCAGCAATACCAGACTGCAGAACTTAAGTGACTAGTGATTCACTTCCCACCCCCTGGTAATATGTTGAAATGATCCCTGTCACATTTTAGAGAATAGTTGCCACATTTTAATGGAATTCTCACTTGAAGGTTGTGCATCTTAAGTTTAACTGGGCAGTTCTTTTGATCCAGGCTGGTTTGCACCCCTGAGGGTTTATTTCTGTTTTTGTTTGGCAACACAAAAGACTTAGAAATAAGCAAGCTAAGACGTTCTTAGTCCAGAATTACCTTGAGTGGTGCAACTGGTCATAAACGGAAGAACACGTTGTTAACCCTAATAAGACGGGCGTATCATATGCTGATACGGTGGCTTTAAAAGTTCGTTCCTCAAGTGACAAAGCAAGTGAGTTTTTTGCAGATCCTTGCAAACACGCGAAAAACCACCCAGGCTCTTAATAGTGTTAAAGTGTGGTGGAGCAGACCTTGGGTTAAGTGATGCTCATAACTGCAAGACTAAAAGTTGCATGCTGTGACCAAGCACTCATGTACTATATCGCTCAAAAAGATAGAGACGATTGGCATTTGATTCAAGTGCAAGTTGCACTTGAGTCAAATGCAAAATCGTCTCTATCTTTTTGGGCGATATAGTACATGTCATGTGCATCTTCAGTAGTTTCTTTGCCTTTGTACTCCTTTTAGCAACACTGCTTTCAAGACGACATACTTGAATTTTTTTTTAGGTTGAAACGTGATGGTGTATTTGGATAAGGTGCCACTAATTGAGGGGACAGCACACAGTCATTTTCAGTGTCATATATAGTCAGAACTAATTTTAAAAATTGGTTGCCATCTGCCAGTGATGGAACAATTAAAATTGTATTACCAATCACCTCCTCTCTGTTACCACTTAAATTAGAGAAAAAAATATTAGAAATCCGCAATGTTGAGTATACAGTCTCACCTCAAGCTTTCACTTTTCTGTCATTATCACACTCTCTTGCACCCTGTTTTTTTTGGCCATTGATGTTCCTTGATAGCTTTTGGACCCCATGAGCCAGGCACCATCATAGCCCTTTCAAAAAGGTGTTCGTGAGGTAGTCATTACAGTATAAATATACTTGTGTGTGAGCGCACTATTACTTTGAATGCAGAGTGAATGTAGAGGCTGTAGAGCAATGTTGCATGCTATTCGTGTTGGTGTTTGGATGCACAGGTTCACCTTCCATTTGCTTTCACTGCACGAATGTCCCAGGTTGTGGCACAGATAAGTGTATAATAATCATTAACTTTCCCTCATTGCAGACGACCAAGAGGAAGAGGGGCACCATCAGGAACCGCCCTGTTGTGGTGAAAGGTCAGAGGCCAACCCGCACATCATAGTGTCAGCACCCTCGGTGATGCTCAGGAGCAAGGGAGCACAGAGTAATGCACGAGGGCACTGGGATCACCTGTGGTGTGTCAGAAAATTGGACTGGATAATTCTGTGTGTGGCTGAAGGTGTTGAAATGCCCGTTGACCAGGAATTACTAATTGCAATAATTAGAAGAGTGATGAAGCGGTGGTGATGTACTTGTTTCTTTCTGTTTGTTGTTGTTCTGGACAAAGCAATTGAAGCTGGGTGAACAGGTAACCCCCTTGCGGGGGTCTTGTATTTTAAAGGCAGCACTATTTGGGTGGTTGTAAATTTTGAAGCACTGGGTAACCACCAGAGTACCTGCATTATTCTGTGTGATAGTGTTTTTTTTTCTCTTTCATTTGTACCGTGCGTGTGTGTGTCTTGTGAAGTTGACTCTGGTTACTGGGTATATGAGGCTTGGAGAATGCAGGTATTTGTATCGGAGTTATTTGTGCATCCCTTGCCATACGTACTACATCTTCCATTAGGAGGTGAGGTGTCAAGTGGGTGGGAATCTGTCGAGTGCTTCTCAAGGCCTTGCTTCTTGTGTAAGGGCGCCATATTTTTGAAAAGAGAAACTGTTGTGCCCTGTCTTAATCTTCTCATTGATGAGATTCAGTTTTCTCATTGGTGAGAAGTGAAAACCCAAGTATAGCAGAAGCCTCGAGAGAACAACCGTTGACTTGACCCAATACTTCTGTTACTGTGATTTTAGTACACTTGACGGCCATTTTGTGAGAACAAGTTATGTCCTGAACAAAATTCGATTTATGTTGCTCATTTATCTGGGCCCCTTTCTAATTTCTTTTGTATATTTTGATTTTGATGTCTTTTTTGGAGGCAAGGCGCATTTTAAAAAATGTTCTCATTTTGTGTCCAAGTCATAGTCCAAGTCGATTGTGTTGGTGATGTATGAACACTTGAAGCAAAGTAAGCTCGATTGTGTTGGTGATGTATGAACACTTGAAGCAAAGTAAGCTCGATTGTGTTGGTGATGTATGAACACTTGAATCAAAGTAAGGTCGATTGTGTTGGTGATGTATGAACACTTGAAGCAAAGTAATGCTCTTCAGGTTGTGTATGGAAACAGGTTTTCCAGTTTTCTCAAAGCAATTTTTGGACAATTGTTCTTACAAAATGTTCGTCAGTACTGTCGCTCCCAAGATGCAAATTGTTTCCAGGTGGTGGGATATTGCATTAGCCTGCTACTACTTTGATTGTGTTCCCTTTGGTTCCCGGGAAGGGAGCATTTGTTGTATTTTGCTGTGCTTATCTAGCCATGTGAATGCACTGATTTATGCCGAGTTTGTTACTTTTGCACTGTGTTTAAAGTATGAAGGGCTTCTATATATCCTGAACTGTTATGTAACTGGAAAAAAGGGCATGTTGAAATATTGTGCCAGCATCATGTACTGTCATCCCCCCTCCCAAGTTTTGTTGATAGGATTCTTGGCATGTGCTGTTTTAACCCTGTAACTGCGTTATTTAACTCCGTGGCTCATTCCAGTTAGATTTACATTACTGTATAAGAAGGCACAAAATCGTACTTCCTCTTGACTCAGGCAACCGGTCCACTAGATAATGGTGGTCTGTAGACATTGTTGAAGCACTTGGGCCACTAGTTAGTTGTCTAGCTTCTTGCCATGAGATAGCAATCCGTTTTCTTTGCCTGCGCTTTTTTATGCACCTGATGAAACATGAGTGTCCTAACACAGAATCGAAGCACCAGTATACAAAGTTTTGGAACGCTTATCTTGTGATAAATGAAGCTGGCCTTGCATCGAATCCATATTTTCCACCGAGTGGAACAGAGACGATTTGACAATCTTGTCCTCCTTGGCATCCATGTAGGATTTTTTTTTTTCTATCAGAATTATAAAAACATGCCAATCGAGTTAACTAGAATTGTACTTGAAATGAGGATATGTAGTCAAGAGTTCTGCAGCCACACTGGAGAACCACAAGTCTGTTGTAGCACATGTAACTTAGCAGTTAAAGGGTTAATGCAGTTTGGCATCCTTCGAGTTTCCCCTTCCCCCAGTAGTATGCTGTAGTCGTAACATGTAATCTGACCAAGGGCAAGTGACGAAAAAGAGTACTTGCTGCCCAAGACACGGTTTTGCCTGGGAGTCCATAAACAGTCATTCCAATTAAGACTCCAGTGGATTTACTGGCACAAGTTGTCTGCGCAATGGCAAATATTCCTCGGCATGGTTTGTGCAGTGTATATTTGTACATAATATACTGTCTTTGTATCACGAGAAGTGTGCAAGTTTCTTTTGGATTTCTTACATGGCTAATTTTGCGTGTGGATTACTTCTGCTTGCTTCTAGTCTGTCTGCTTGCAATGGAAAGCATGTATTTGACCATGATTTGCAGCCAGTTGACCAAGGTTTAAGTGTGTTCAATGGGCGGTGTGCTAGAGAGGAATGGTAGATGTGGGAAGGGGAGTTTCCCAGGAGTGTCCAAATTGTGGGGTAAATTTTGATCTCGAAATTGAGTCTTGGTGCAGCC
The DNA here is from genome assembly GCA_000934665.2 of Catajapyx aquilonaris. Taxonomy (NCBI): domain Eukaryota; kingdom Metazoa; phylum Arthropoda; class Diplura; order Dicellurata; family Japygidae; genus Catajapyx; species Catajapyx aquilonaris. The sequence continues at coordinate 14,812 of KZ538914.1, read as the reverse complement.
TTTGTTAAGTTCTAATGCCCTTTTTTTAATTTTTATTTTTTTGTATGGAAATCTTCATTGCCTGTTATCCGAAAAAGAACATACTGGAAACTAGAATTGTTTGACAAGTGTGCCCACTAGGCTTCATTGCTTTGTAATTGAGACAAGACCAACTTGAAGAAAAAAATGCAATTAAAAGTTGATGGCAATTTTTTGCCCTGGTACAATGCAGTTTGATTTTGATCCCATTTGGTGACAAGTCCCATTTACCTTTCATATTAGGTGCCCTAATCAGTGGTGCTCATGATAAGGAGAAGCATGCTTCACAAGGTCAAGATGGATGGGAGCTGTAGTGTGTAGCTTTGGAGTGGGAGTGTTTCAACTTTTCTGGACTCTGCAGTTTCTTGGCTACAGCTGTAGTAGTCCATGTGACTCAGAGTTACGGTGATCCGACCATAAAGGTCCTGCGCCAATGGCCCCTGTGACTGAGTGAGCATTGCTGAAATTTAACGTACCTGTGGATGACATCTTCCTGAAGTAGGAGCTGTGATACTGCAATGAAAGCTGATGGGAGTTACAGTGTAGCCGCAGGTAATCCTCGTAAGTGCTTGATATTAATTTTTGAAATATAAGGGCAGTGTGATTGTGGTAAACTGAATTGATTTTAATGCTGTCACTGTGCTTGTGGAGAATTAGAGCATTATGCTATTGTTATGCTAATGTCAAGTTGAATATGCACATTGCCCTTTCGATTACCAAAATCATCAATTTATCTGCCGGAAATGAGTGTTCATATTGGAGGTAGAAGTGGGTAACCCATCACACAAAGCAATCAATTTTTCACTGTGCGATACTTATTTTATTATTTTTGTTTAACCCTTCTTAGCCAGTTCTAGACATCGCAACCTTAGGCAATACAAGACGAGCCAAATAGGGCAAGTCGAATGAACCACAGGTTACCACCAAAGGCTTGAAACAAAGTCAAAGTATGGATTTTAGCACTTTTTTTTTTCTTTCTTTCTCTCTCTCTCTCTCGCTCTCGCTCTTTCTCTCTTGTTCACACGTGTCCACAAACACTTGAAAGAAGTGACTAGATGTTCATGTTGGCCGTGCAGGTACAGTTGCTGGGAGGAATGGTTTAGAGAATGGGTATGAGGGATTTTGCCCCCACTTTGGACAGCCCTGTGGTCACACAAAGCGCACACTCATCACACACAGGCGCATAATATGTATGATCTGCATGGATCCGCGCACTTGGCTCCATCCGCCAGATATGTGGGAAGGAAAAAAATACAACGACAACACCAAATGGACGCTCATCCACATGGCGGACATTGATTTTTTTTTGTTTGCTTTGTTTTTTTTTGTCTCTAACAATACACGGTGATTATACAGACTGCGCTTTTTTTTTGCATGGGGTAGGGATGCTTTATATGTGGGGTGATGATGTTAGCTGGTACATCCAGCAGTGGTCCCACGTTCTTGCCACGAGGTAGCTGATTTTTTCCCCCACTCTAGACCGGTGTGGATGAGTCCTAAGGAGGCAATTGGCACAGGGAGAAGTAGGAATGGCATAGGGCACCTAGATATGAGTTTTATACTTTGGATTCAGCCTGCTCTGATGATGGAGATGCGTAGGTCACAGGGCTGGTAGACTTCCTCTCCCCTAGGAGCCAGTAGGTGGTCATCTTTCCTTTTCCCTACAACGCAGCCATACATATGCATGCACAGGTATTAGTCAAGTATACGTAGCCAGATGTATGTTCATACGCACCTTCATTTCTACCTCTCCTCGCAGCTCCAGGTGGAATGTTCCAAAAGTGTCCAACACTTCTTTTGTGTCTGGACTCACATGAATTTTCAGTGCTGCAAGACAGAGCATGTCATGTTACCACGTTGAAATGTTCAAAAGATGATTACTAAAGTGTGCAGATATTTTGCATTAAAGTACTGTTAGCTCGCAGTCTATGAATAATTAATAATGAATGTAAAGTTTACAGTATGTAGTATTGTAGCAAATGGACTGCAGTTACTGCAAGGAAGGAATAGTTCATTAATTTTTAAATATGCAAAATGAGATTTTAACCCTGGAACCGTGCCGTGCCTACAAGTATTAATGGCAACCGCGCCGTGGGGTCTTTTCGGACCCCACCATGTTTTAATTTTTATTAATTATTATATAATACTTTTCAATGTATTGACTATATACAATCATTCTTTGAACAATGCCTAAAATGATCGCTAATTCAAAAATAAACATGAACTTCCTGTTATATACCGTAAAAAATTGGCAAAAGTTCATTGTAATTACCATTTTAATGCATTTTTTTCCTTGGGGTCCAAAAAGACCCCACGGCACAGTTCCAGGGGTTCCAGGGTTAATAGGCAGGAGTGGGTGGGAGAAAAAAAAGGCTGCTCGTCTGAACTTGGGTTTTAGAAAAGGCGCCATGGTCACTACTTGGGGTGGCTCACCACTGGGGGCGCAAATACCCATCGCGGCACGTGTTGCCGTACACTGTACCGCATTAATTTGAGCAGTTTTGCCGAATATACGGGTGTATTGCCTCAGAATGATGCATGCATCATACGCATACCCCATATCGTCAGACCCAGTCAGATCCGTCGTCATGGCTACTATAGTAAGCAGCTATGTGTAAAATGTAAACAAGCAGCTTATGACCGGAACAGATGAAGTTCAGACGTTCTTTTGACGTGCTCCTCATCCCGGATCAACTTTACACGATTTGAAGGGTAAGTACCCCCCAAAATATATGCATAAATGGTCCCTAATACCTTCCAAGGCTCCGAATACTGTCGAAGTTGTGCAGTGGGGGGCTGTAGATACACGCATATGACGATAGTATTACTCGGGGTTAACGTTCGAATTTCACTTAGGGGGAAAAATTCCTGTTTAAAAATAGTGTTTGACCACGGGCCGCCACCACAGAGTATTTACAATGAACTTATGTAGTGATAGTCCAGCAAGGCTCTGGTTGGATGGGACCATACTAATGAATGGAACACTTTTCAAATGAACACCCATCCAAGATGAAATCATTTGGGTAGAGCACTTGGTTACCCCTGGCAACCAGCAGACTTTTACAATGTGTTGTACCAAATTACATGTTTAATTTATAAAATATGTTCTTTGTTCAGGCAATGGATCATGTAGGATGGTACGTCATGCTTAATTGCTGAGATTTTATTACCAGGTGCAAAGTGATGCTTTGGCAAGGCTGGCTTTGGTGAGAATGTTTGAAGTAAAAAGAAATTGTTCCATTGGCTACACTGAATGAGGACCTGGCTAATGTAGGTACCGTGTAGGTACGGAAAACGAAAGAAAGATCTGACGTCACTTGTTTCTTCCATTGTTGCCTCACTGTTTACTCATATCGGGTGTTTCCATGGAAACCTTAATGACGTCAGATAGTTATCTCATTTTCCGTATATTAGCTTCTACAAACATATTTTGACATAAGGGAGGGGGCTCCTAATAGCTTACTAAAAAAATAGTTGCTTAGTTGAAAAGTGTCAACAAGCAGCTTATGACCGGAACGGATGAAGTGCAGACGTTCTTCTGACGTGCTCCTCTTCACAGATCAATTTTACATGATTTGAAGGGTAAGTACCCCCAAAATATGTGCATGACTTGGCCCTAACACCTTCAAGGCCCCGAATGTTGTCGAGGTTGTGCAGTGGAGGGCTGTAATACACGGATATGACGATAGTATTACTCGCGGTTATAACGTTCGAATTTCGTTCGAATTTCACTTAGAGGAAAATATCCTTCTGAGATGTGGCCAACCCAACCTAAATTCCTGTTTAAAAATAGTGGGTGGTATTTTCGTCCCACTTATAGTTAAGTCTGCTAACTTAGCAGTACCAGTGATAGCAATGGTACTTCTAAGCTGACATATATTGTATTGTTGGTTTTCAGGTTGCCAATATATTGCCAACCAACAATACATTTCAATGATAGTGCCTATCACGGGGTATCCATTATTATTATTATTGTTATTGTTATTATTATTATTATTATTATTATTATTATTATTATTATTATTATTATTATTACCACCGTACCTTTCAATGATCTATGTATCCAGACTTTGGGTCACCCTATATAGCAACTGTGGTGCCATTTACACCGAAACTGGACCATGTCTAAACCCAGTCTACTATTTTGGTTGCTAGGTACTAAATAATTATCTAAATTAGCTTTGGCCAAGGATATCCTGACAATATACAGCCATCAGCACTTGAGCAGTGGTGAAAATCAGGGGAAACAACCCCTTCACCTTATATTGCTCAAGTGTTTAATGTTGCATGGCTCCAGGATACATTTGTCCTTAAAAAAAATTAACATATGGTATCCAGAGACAAATTAGATCATCTGACTGGTCTATCATCATGGAGGAACTGTCAGTACTTTTGTTTAGTACCAACAGAAATTCTTCATGATCAGTCAGATGATCAATTTTAATCTCTGGATTGGCAATAGGGCTAGAAATCAAGTGGTGAACCAGATCTAGACAAGGAACAGGTTACTAGCTGCTGTGTATATAAGTTCTCCTATAATACAGAATGTAGCTGTCCATTGCACTTTATTAGCTCTTGTCCACTGCTATAGCCTATTAGTTGAGTGCCAGCAACTGCATAGCTTCTGTTACCGGTGAGGGGATGGGGAATTGGACACAATGATATTTCAGGTAGCTATTTTTTGTATTAACCTTCTTAATTTTCAGCAGTTACTTTAAAGGTTATCTAAAATGTAGGTTGGAATTTTCGTCCCACTGCTAGACACTGCTAACTTAGCAGTACCAGTGTTGGAAATGGTACTGCTAAGTTAGCAGTAGGACGAAAATTCGACCCATTGGTAATATGTTGAATGGAAACATTGCAATATGCCATGAATTGCAATGAATTTCACATCTTATGCCACTCTGTCTTGGAACAAACTACAGGATGGCCCTAAAGTCTGGATATGTAATATTGTGTTGTTGGTTTCCAGGTTGCCTATGTATTGTCAACGAACAATACATTTCAATGATCTCTGTATCCAGACTTTGGGTCACCCTCTATAGCAACTGTGAGGCCGCATTTACACCGAAACTGGACCATGTCTAAACCCAGTCTACTATTTGGTTGCTAGGTACTACATATCTATTGGAAAATGATATCCTGACAATATACAGCCATCAGCACTTGAGCAAAGGTGGAAATAAAGAGTAACAACCCCTTCACCTTATTGCTCAAGTGTTAATGGTTGCATGGCTTCAGGATACATTTGTCCTTAAAAAAAATTCACATATGGTATGGCATCCAGACACAAAAAATTAGATCATCTGATTGGTTTATGAACATATGGAGGAACTGTTAGTACTTTTGTTTAGTACCAACAGAAATTCTTCAGGTTGAGAGACAGTCAGATGATCAATTTTTATCTCTGGATTGGCAATAAGCTGTGGCTACCAATCAAGTGGTGGACCAGATCTAGAAAAGACACTGTTTACTAGGTACTGTGTAAGCTCCCCTATAATACAGGCTGTAACTGTCTATTGCACTTTATTAGCTCTTGTTCACTGAAACAGTGAAACTATATAGCCTATTAGTAGTTTAGTGTCGGCCACTGTAGATTTGGTTGCTGGTGAGAGGGTGGGTTGATGGGCACAATGGATTTCAGTTAGCAATTTTTTCAATCTTCTGAATTGAGAGCAGTTATTTTTAAATGCTATCTAAAATGTTGGGATTATATGTTGAATGGAAACTTTGCAATAGGCCCATGAATTTCAATGAATTAAAGATCTTATGACATTGCAAGTGACCCACTGGAACTGGAATAGGAAACAGTGTATTTCAGCTAGCTTTTTTTGTATTAACCTTCTTAATTTAGAGAAGTTGCCTTTAAAGGCTATCTAAAATATTGGTAATATGTTGAATAAAAACTTTGCAATAGGCCATGAATTGCAATGAATTTCAGATCTTGTGACATTTCAAGTGCCACATTGGAACTTGAGGTCAATGACACCCCTTTTTTCAGTCTAGATCATCCTACAGTGCTTTGAAGAGAAGCATTATCTTCTAATAATATCAGAAGCTAATATTTATAACAATTATATTTGAAAAACTGCTTACTAATAAACAGCTTAGTGCATAAAATCTCTTCACAGTCAAATTAGGGGAAAACCCTGTGCTAGTGGAAACATGCCTCAACAATTACTAGTAAGGTCTATTTGCAATGACAATGGTCAATGATAACCAATTTCTTCAGTCTATAGGGTGACCCAAAAGACTGGACCCATAGGTAATTGTATTGTTGGTTGCCAACTGGCAATCAACAATACAATTATCTATGTATACAGAGTTTTGGAACACCCTGTAGAATGTAGATAATCCTACTGTGCTTCAGAAGAAGCCTCAATTCCCAATAATATCAGACGCTAATATTTATAACAATTCTATTTGAAAGAACTACTGACTAATAAACAGCTTAGTGTAAATAAACAACTTTATCATATTTGAGCAGGACAAAGACTGCCAGTGGAAACAGGCTTCAACAATTTGTAAGGGCTATATGCCTCATTATATACCTGAATTTAAAGTCTAATTCAGCATTAACTTATAGCTTGAACAGTAAGCTATCACACACGTGTTGCATACATTCTATTAGCTGAACTAGCTTTTACAAACATCTTTTATCTTAAGAGAAGTGGCCCCTAATTGCTTAGTTGCCTCAGAGTCCCTTAATTATTCCGGATTAGGAGTTTCAGGAATGTAGGACTTGCCTAAAAGCCGGTATTTAATAGCAGCATACTTAGGAAACAACGCATGCGCAACCTCACCCCTTAAGTGACTATGCTGTACACACTAATACTAATCAGAGATATTCACACAGCTGGTGTCTACATTGCTAGAGCCGAGATTCGTGATATGAAAATGGCGAATTAATCCGATATTTACAATCCCCATATTGACTCAAGATTTATCAATCGATGAGCCCACCGCACCGAATAGGCACGTACAATACCATCAGCAAATCCACGACACAATACACCGAGTAGAGCCAAAGCATTGTCAACAATACTTACGCAAGCCGTTGGACTCCAACCTAGAGGCCGTGTTGACAGTGTCTCCAAACAGGCAATATCTGGGCATTCGGAGACCTACAACTCCAGCCACGCACGGACCTGATTAATAACGGAAGAAACAACAAAACCGTTAAAGCTTGTTCAGACATTGCGATTGTACAGTCCGTTAAATCAAAGAACGAGCTGACGTCACGTTCAGCCCCGCCTCTATCCCGCTCTTCCCTCCAGTGTCCCTCCATGCCCCTCCAGTGTCCCTCCATGCCCCTCCATGCCCCTCCATGCCCCTCCATGCCCCNCCCCCCCTGCCCCTCCATGTCCCTCCATGCCCCTCCACGTCCCTCCACGTCCCTCCACGTCCCTCCACGTCCCTCCATGTCCTCGAATCGCATGCTCGGCTGGTGTGACGTCAGATCGTTCTTTCGATTAAAGGACTTTACATACCCGTGTGCAAGCCTATGCGTAGTTTAAGTTGGTCCTTAGGTCGGTGTCGAATCGTGAACTTCATGACTGCGTTGCGAAGGGCCAGGGCCATACGGGAAATCTCTCTGGCATGAGATAGGCCATTGCGTACAGGGAGACCCGAAACCACCATGTATGCGTCACCTATTGTCTCCACCTGGAAAACAAGTCTTTGCACTTTTGTTGAAGATTTGAAGTACCCTGTCACCAGTCCCGATCTGATCATTGGCCAGACTGATTGCACTCGGTTCGTAATACTATACAGGGTGATCTAGTCAACTCATCCGTATGAGTTGGGAGAATTGGAGCTGCATTTTTGTGTATTAGATGTCTGACAGCTTGTCATGGCCATTGAACTGTGTGATATCAGGATGGAAGGATTCACTGACATTTGAAGGGGGTTGACGNGGGGGGGGGGGAAATATCGATTTTGGATTTCATCCGTATTCTGGTTAAAGAAAACGAGTTTCACGGAATGGTGCAGATGATTTCCTCAGGAAGGAAAAAAATGTTGGAGAGGCTTAAATTTAGGAGGAAGATGATGAATCCTAGCGTTTCTGAGCTGCCCGTTTCTCACTATTACCTCCAAAGTGTCAGTAGATTTTATTTTGCTGTCAACTAACTTCAATTTAGGCAGAAATATCGGAGATAGTCTGAGATAGACCTAAAGGATAAGTGGATATTTCTTGGATCAGCCAATCGGCAAAAAAAAAAGATTGGCAAATCACGTGAGCGTGATTAGAGTAGACTTTTTCATGTTTACTGCTATTGTCCCCCAAAAAGTCTTATAGCACGGCTCTGTCCGTCTGTCTGTAAACAGGTATCAGGTATCAGGGGTTAGGAGGAGGGAGGGGGGAAAGGGTGATCTGGGGAGGGGGCGGATAGAGTGAACCCAGAACCCGAAAATCGAAAAAAAGTCTTATAGCACGGCTGTCTGTCTGATACCTGTCCACGGACAGACAGACAGACAGAGCAGTTCTATAAGACTTTTTCTCTCGAAAAAGTATAAAAATCATCAAATTTAAGAATAGAATGTGAGGGATGGGCTAACATATGTGCAAGTACACACGATCAGTGAATATGCATGTTGGACTTTTTGTGCCGATACGTGCAGTATCATGCGCGTGTGTCATTGTCCTAGTGCAAGCTAGCCAATAATTAAACCCGGTAAGCTTATTAGGAGGCATTTTGTGCGTTAATTGATCAGTTCTCTTATCCCGGAGCTTCCACCCAGTGCAGTGGCATAATGAAAAATGTTCCCCTGTTGCATGTCGTCAGGAATTTGATCATCCCTTACATAGCTATTGCAAAACCCATACCGCGGTACTTGTTTTGCATGCATACCAGAGCGTAATGAAAAAACCCCTTCCCTAAAAATTCCTGCAGTGATGTCAATCATTAGCATTGTATTTACAATTGTTTCACAAACTGACTCACCTTGTAGACGTCAAAATTTTCAATGATGGAGTCAAAGCAGGTGTAGAGGTCGTTGAGAAGGTTGACCACCTGCATAGGTGTGCTAGCTGCCGATAAAGACGTGAAGCCCACAATATCCGAGAAGTAGATAGTGACCTGGTCAAAGGTCTCAGCGATGACTGGCTGACCCGCGATCAGCTGACTGGCTACAGATTTGGGCAGCAACTGGTAGAGCAGCTCCTCACACTTGCGCTTTTCTTCCAAGTAGTCGGCCGTTCTCTCCTCCACCAGACTCTCCAGATTGTTAGCATACTGCTCCATACGGGACAGGAGGTTGTCCAGCAAATTTCCACTCTCGTTGTCCCTGTGGACGGAATAGGACAAAACCGGCGGGGATAGACAGTACCCGGAGGTCACTCCTAACAGATGGCGCGAACTGCTAATGCCATCTATTGGCTGTTGCAGGAGGCCCGTTTACACGACGTTCTCTTAAAGGGACACTCCACTCAAAAAACAAGTTTGGCTCTAAAAATCGGGCAAAAAATCTTGAATCCGAAGGTGCAATCCGTTTTTCGCTACGCGGAACGGTAATCCCAGGGCGACGGGTCAAAGTGGGGAAATTCAAATAGTGCGCTAGAAGCTGGCCGTCCGCCAGCGACGCCCTCGGGACCTTGGGAACTGGAGGGCTGCTCCCGCCTGCCCGCGCGCTTAGGCCCATCCCAGAGCGGTGCAGCCCTCCAGTTCCCCTGTTTCCCGCGTGGCGGCGCCGCTCATTAGCAGACGACACACTTTGACACCTCGCCCTGGGATTACCGTTCCGCGTAGCGAAAAACGGATTGCACCTTCGGATTCAGGATTTTTTGCCCGATTTTTAGAGACAAACTTGTTTTTTGAATGGAGTGTCCCTTTAAGGACTGTACAACCAACATTCTCATGGAACATTGTCGTGTAAGACGGGCTTTACTCTACGTTACCACAGTTGTCACTCATAGTCAAGATGCACCTAGATTTCTCCCAAGTTTTAGTAACCGCAACAACTATGTGGAGAGAACAATCTAGAAATATGCGACTCAAGTTCAAAAATTTCCTGCGACACACCCTAATTTTACCAGCAAACCGGCGTCGCTCCTGCTGGGAATCGAACCCAGGTTCCACACTCGCAATCGAGCATGTGTTCTACCACTGAACTACAGGAGCTAGAAGGTTTGTCGTGTTAGCATACCGCGTCCAAAAACAAACCAGTGTCCTCTCAACGACCTATAGGTCACTTTCAATCGTCTAAGGAGGGCTAGAGTTATAAGAAAAAGGCCAAAACGATCGTTGGGCAGACTCGAAAGGAATGAAAGGCATGACTTAAGAAGGAATGCTATTTGGTGAAGATGAGTAGGAGTTTTCGGTATTCGTCCTCATTGATCTCCATTTCTAGGCGAGTACAAAAATCGATCTTTTCCTCCACCTGACCCCCCCCCCCCCAAAAAAAAAGCTTGGAGTGGTACTCACTTGTTGAGATGTCTTATGGTGTCTTTGAGGACGACGAAATCGGGTCTCTCGAGGGGGTCCTCCGCCCAGCATCGCTTCATGAGCTGGATGACCTCTTCGTCGCACGAGTCCTCCTCAATGGTGGGTCTAAACGACGTCTTTTGCCCGTTCTTCACATTCTCCACGATCTCTGCAGGGAGGGATCAAGAGAGGAGAAATTGGGTTAGGTCTCTTGAATAAATGTTTCAGTAGCCGGTGCATGGCGATCTATACAAAGTGGGGGCTATACCCTTGGTGGTCATTTACTGTAGGTTCATATAACGGAAGAGCGGGCGACACCATGTTGACAGGTAGTAGCAGGAGGAAGTAAAAATGAAAAGGGCTGCCGGATTTTTTACGCGTTAATGTCAGGTAATATTTCAACAGGAGCCGCAGGCTATTTTTTCACGGTTAGAGGTGGCGATTTTTTACTGTAAGCACTGGCAGAGGTACATGAAATGTGAGGTTTTGTAATTTGCATTATCGATTACAGTAAGTGAAGCAATTGCTTAGTGTTGGGGTTTATTAACTCAGATATGCCTGATTTAAAAATATTTTAAATGAGCAAATTAAGAATTAACAGACTTAAACAACTGTACAAGTGTTCTATATACAGGGTGTTTCAACTTTTTTTGTCCGAACAGTAGCACGTAGCTGCTACTTTGTAAGCAGTGACTTGCAAACGGTGATTTTTTGGGGGAACGGGGAATATTCCCTGCGAATCGTAGGTTGAAGTGGCATACGCGCTGCCCGCTGAAAATTGAGGGTCAAGCATGGAAAAAAGAGGGTCACACATGCCATGGGATGTGTGAGCCTCTTTTTCCCAATTCCCCATTCCTCCGACAAATCATCGGTTGCAAGTCACTGCTTACCAAGGGGGTAATCACTCGACTGAAATGTGTACACTGGAGTACCAAATTCAAGGAGTACCAAGGAGTAATACAGAGTGAGGTACCTGAGGAGTACCAAGGAGTACCACTTGCAGGTGTACACCGGAGTACCGAAGTGATTACCCCCTTGCTGATTACAAAGTAGCAGCTACGTGCAATTTTCCGATACCTGTTCGGACAAAAAAAGTTGAGACACCCTGTATATTTGACTGGGGGCTTTCTATATACTGGATGAGAAAAGTCTAAAATCTAACTGTACAAGTGCCTTCTATAGGGTGTCTCAACTTTTTGTCCGAACAGTTATCGGAAATATTGCACTAAGCTGCTACTTTGTAAGCAGTGTATGCCACTTCAACCTAAGATTCACAGGGAATGTTCCCCATTCCTCCGACAAACCGGTTGCAAGTCACTGCTTACAAAGTAGCAGCTTATAGTGAAATATTTCCGATAACTGTTCGGACAAAAAAGTTGAAACACCCTGTGTAGGACCTAGGACGCTAGTCACATCTGAGTTAATACTGGGAATGAGCCAAATATTTGTATTAATGACAACCAAACTGACAAACGTTATTTTGGTTCGTTTGACTAGATATATATTTGAGCAGTTGTATAGGGGGAGGTTAGGATCAACCTGTGCACTTTGGTCCACTTCCGGCATATCACAATTGGCGGATATATTAGGTAACTAACTGATAGCTAACTGTATTTGAAAGCGCGTTCATTTAAAAAAACAAGTAGTAAGAGGTAGGAGGAAAATGCAAATGATGCCGCCATCCCCAGCCTCACAACTTAATTAGTGGGATAAAATTATGTTTTTGGTTAGTGGTGCATTAGTGCCTATTAGTGCCAGAGTTTCGCCGACAGTCCTGCATATACAACGAGGTTACGGTACAGGCAGTCTTGTCAGGCTCAAAGGTTTTTTTTTTTTTTTTTTTTTTTGAATTGCACGGAGGTTATTGCTCTTGCATCAGGGTTTAATGAGAGTCAAATCCGTGGCTGGTGTTCATTAAATAATTAGCAACAAGGCGGATTCTATTCTGTGTATATGCAGTGATTATGCAAAATATAAAAGCCAGATAGTTTCAGTCGTGTAAGGAAGATAATGGGTGCCTTGGAGGCAAGCGGATTTTTTTTCGTGTGGAAAGTTTCTAAAGAAGTACTGTAGCTGTCAGGAAATATTACCTGAATATTATTGTATAGAGGTTGAATAGGGGGGTTTATTTTTGAAGCGCATTGTAAGAGGAGATATTTATCCAGAAGTGAGGTAGAGGATTTAATCGTGTTCAAAATGTGGAAGTGATGACAATATTTTGATATACTCTTTGAAGACAAGGGCTACTTTGTACTGTAGTGAAACATATAGGCCTATATAGCGGAATTTATATGCGAAATTTTCTGTATGTTTCCACTATACGGTATCGTATAATACTAAACCCAAATTGTCCGAACACTTTTCGAACGTCATTTGAAGGATGAACATGTCCACCGAATGGAAATTCCTCATCCTGACATATTATGCAACAGCACCCTTGTCTCACATGAGACATAACCTGCAGGCGCAAATCCCTGTACGTGCTAATACTGACCAAACTTTTGTTATATAAAAATTTTCTGCAGTAACTGATAAAAAAAACCTGGCTTAGAACTGATTGATTACATCAGGGTTGACGAGGGCACAACAGAACCATGACAGCTAGTCACCTGTCATGTTGACCATGTTTCGCAGGGCAACATTCAGTGTATTGATACTATAGCACGACCAAAATCGTTGTCAGTCCACCTATAGATGCATGCACATGTCCGTGTTAGGTAATCGACATATTTACTAAAAGTATGAATGGGTCGACGTTGATCATGCACTACCAGTGCTAGTATTTAGCTATTTAGTGTGTACTACTTATTTTGTTGCAGGATAAATTGAAAGAAATAGGTGAAACAAAAAAAAGGGGGGACTTTACAAGCTACAGTGTAGTATTAAATATCGACCTAAAAGCACTATGTCACGGGCGAGAGGAAAAGAAAGGTAGCACGTGCCTGAACTGCAGATGTGATTATCAGATATTTTATCGGAAGAGCTTTTTGCGAAGGAAGCTATCAATTTACTGTAGAAGCTATTTTGTCACTGTTCTTTTTCCTGTTAGGCTTACTTGAGAGAGTAATTATTTCGTGACTTGGGTATTTTTTTGAATGAGACTCTGGGTGTAGTTAATAAATGATATGCTTATGCTTGGACAATAATTGGCATCATATTTCTTAAGCATTATTGTAACTTCAAAAATTCAAATCGTATTGCATCAGAATAGCGACATATTTTTCTACGATATCACTGTAGACATCAACAGGTTATTATGATCGAAAGGATGGGGTTCGGGTTTGAGGGACGGAATGCAAACATATTAAATCAGGCTTCACAGGTTGTGGCTCCTGTAAGTGGGATGTGAAGGGGTTCTTGCACAATGACTAATTGGGGCTAGAAGTTGAAAGCAGCCAATCATGTGAATTGCGGACTTCATACGGCGTTGATTGATGCCATTACAGCAGGACTTTGATTTAATATGGCTTGAATCTCATAGTCGAAAGGAGGTTGGCATACATTATAGCATCCAAATGTGTGGTATATAACATCCGTATGTAATCGTATTCAACCCTGCCAATGCTCTGAAACGAACCGGTATGAATTTGGCCCCTGAGGAGTAACTGTGGCAACGTTGCTGTCGGAACAATGGACTTGCGCGAGTGTGGGTATGCACTCGGTTGCGCTCATACAAAAACTCATCTCTAGAAATCTTCTATATAAATAAAGCCGTTTGTGAGTCTGTCTGTTTGTCTCTCTGTCTGTCTGTCCGCCTGCCAACCGTCATTTACCTGCCATCTGTGCTCCACCCCCAGGCCGAGAGAGGATGGAGGTGTTGGGGGTTGACTACAGATGGCAGGCAAATGACGGTTGCCGTTATACAGGCGGGAGAGGTTGAAGCTGTTGGAGTAGCAGGACCACAGATGGCATTGGTGGGCGGACACACAGAATGACAGACAGTTGACGGGGGTACTGGCAGGTGTTTTGCCTTCATTCATTTCTTCCCGGGCAACACCGGGTGCCGCATCTCGTATGAAATAAACATTCATGCGGCTAGAAGCACGGAACGGTACCTCTTCTGAGTTACAGCCACATGTAATTAATGGATGGATTTTAATTGAAAGTGATACCTGTTCCTAAATCCTGTCGTCTCCTTTGTTGCAAGACGCAATATATAGCAGAGAGACTTGTTGTCGCGAAAGTTCAGGTTCAAGTTTACTTTTAAGGGTACTGGTAACCAAAACACGGCAGGATTAAAGCTAATTAGAGAAGAGAATAAGCGCTGTTTCAGATATAGTTGAGAGCAATTAGCGTGACAATTTGTTGGCGGGGCTCACCTCTAGTACCTGTGGACGCAGCGCCGTATACAGGATTTTTGTTCGGGGGGG
>JYFJ02003527.1:0-40489 GCA_000934665.2 Catajapyx aquilonaris | reverse complement strand
GGGACAGTACTGGTTCGGTCACCCCCAAACGAAATTTATAATGCTCATCCTCAGATCAATATCTATAGCATTATACAACCGGGAGTAGAAAATAACCGATAGAGCTCACTGCATAATACTGAAAGGAGGTGAAGGCATCACGCTGTGCATTAATAATTCATCTCATCGTGCAGGCTACGTTGTCTCATTTACGTACCGGTAGTGAACAAAATGTCTCACATTGCATATGGCAGCTGGAACCGACAACTCAAAAAAAAAAAGTTCTGGTATTCAACCAACTCGGTACAATTCTGACCACGCAATTCTATTGCACGAAAAGTGTCGCCATGTCGCTGTCAAAATGTCTCTCACAATTCTGTGGAGTGTGTTGAGGAAAAGTACAAGTGTTCCTCTTGAAAGAAACAGCGGGGGGGAAAAAGAGTGGGCAAAGTTGGGAACCAACTGCCCTTCGTCCTTCCTAATTGCATGGGACGTGAAAGGAGGAGGGTAGGAGAGAAGAAGAAAAATAGAGGTTCTCGGGGAAGGTAATGGCGATGGCAATAACGAAGAGAGAGGAGGCTAATCTTTTGGGGAGATATAGGAGAGGGGGACAGGAGAAGACATTTTGTTCCCAGCTGCTGAATTCCATACGGAGGGGAAGGGGGGGTTGTGTCATCTCGAATATTGTTGATGCAACTTAACGTTATTCCGTTGACACTTATAAGCATCTCGTTATCTGATGCTGTCGGTGAGGGGTGTGACCTTGACAGGGGATGGCGATTAGTCTTGTTGTGGGATTCACATTGCAGCCGGGCTCAGTCGTGATGATATTGGACATTTTAAAGGGACATTCAGTTCAACCAAATTATATGCAAATTTCTGCATGATTCGCAGCAGTTTTTAAAGATTCTTTATGCACCTGGTTTAAGAAGGTACCGCTATATTACAAGGAGGGTTGAACATTACCGGATTATATTAATGTTAATGCAAATGTGTTAATATGCTCATAGATGGGATGAACATAACGGATATAGTTCCTATGCGTGCATTTTTAACAGCGTATTCCAGACGAGTGTCCGTTTTTCGATATTATTTTATTTGCCCTTCATGTTGATGAAACTGTTCCAAAGAAACTAGTTTCTTTGGAACAGTTTCATTGGGTGTTAATTTTAGGACTTCGGAAGGTAGTTTAGCTTGCAAATAATTGCCGAGTGAAACGGACACATCAATGGGACGCTGTAGTTATATCTTTCACCCGTTTCGTGAATGGTCGCAGTTATTGTCACACAACATGACTGTGCAACCGCATGGTGTGTGTCAGCTAGAAACTTCTCTGAATTAATTGACTTTCACTTAGGGTGCATGAAATATCGCTGTGTGTAACTTATTCAAAAAGTTTATTTAGAATATATTGGTCCATCTTTCAAGCTACGGCACTTCGAGCCTCGGCAGTTTCACCTGTGCATTAATAACGACTTCATTTCTAATTTGTGAAGTTTCCCATTCCCCTGTTTAATTTTGCGGCTCAACCGCAGTGCAGTACATGCACTAGAAGGTCGCGCCCCGGAGCTACCTAACTTGTAATTCGCAGGCTTGCGTAGTGTACGGGACAGATTCGCATATAATGGTAATGACGTCCGTTTGGGTTTAATCTGGGGTGTGGTTAATCGCTTCTTGAATGTGGACTGCACAAGGAAGATCCCCCACTGAAAATGGTTTCCGTTTTCCTCTCTGTTCAAGACTACTACCATGAACGCTGCTGCGTAGAGTACAACGTCGCATACAGAGGGCGGGGTTGTCTGCTATGCGCCTCCATCACACCAACGGCCACTGCCACGTGCCAGACAAACCGAGAAGACACAACAAGTACGTAGGGGGAGAGTTTGGCCATGTCAACCACCACCACAACAACCACCACAACAACCAGTTCCAACAACACCAGACTCAAAGACTACCTCTGCTCCTGCCTTCAGAGCGACACTTGCCAAAAACGGTTTGTCCTCGTGGTGGTTCCTCTAACACTATTCCTGGTCAGCGTCCTGAATGGATCCTCCATGACCATTGTCACCAAGTTTCTGATGGAACGAGGGGTGGTGACTGTGCCGGCCAGAATACAGCTGGTGCCCGTCACCGGTCCTCTGGCCTCGTACTTCCAGAGGGAGCTGGATGGTGCCAGAAACCACAACGGGGTTCTGCTCAACACTACCACCATCATAGAGAGGACCGTGTTCAACTACGACAGCTACGGGGACTTTAGCTTCGGGTTCCTCTACGCTGCCAAGTCCTTGTTTCAAATCGTCACCTGCCCCAAAGCCGGATCGCTGGTGGAGAAGCACGGGACTGACCTAACCATGATTTTGGGTGTTGGGTTCTTGTTCGTGTCAGGGGTCACTTTTGCGTATGGGGAGAATTACTTCTTGAGTTTGCTGGGACGCGCGTTGCAAGGGATAGGCTCGGCTTTTGCGGAGACTGCTGCCTTTGCGCTGGTGGCATATGTCATCAGGGGTCGAAACGAGAGGGTCATGGGTTACGGGCTGTCCGAGCTGCTTGTCTCGGCTGGGATCATCTACAGCGCTAGGATTGGGGAGTACATGTACTCGCACGTGGGGAAAACCGAGCCGTTCTTGCTCCAGGCCTCTTTGCTTCTGTCAGTGGGTCTGAGCATCATTATAGTCAGACCTGTCAAGTCCAGACTAGTTCACCGGCATACCGAAGTGGTCAGCGTCCCCATCTGGTTCCTACTGATGGACCCGCAGGTCATCCTGCCAGCCGGTGCCCTTATCATCTCCAGGATACCCCCTGCCTACCTGGCACACACAATCGACACCATACCTACCTTGCGGTCTCTAGTGGGAATCAACGCAGGCACGCAGTCCGCCATATTTCTGTCCACTGTGGCTGTGTCCATACTGGCCGCTTACAAGATGGTAAGCTCGTACCCGCAGCACCAGTGGGTCCTGTTGGTACTTGGTCTGCTTCTGGAAGGGGTATGCACCTTCTTGATACCAGTAGCGCACTGTTGCTGGAAATTGGCTGTGGTCATGTGCGGTATATGCGTCGGGGTCACACTAATCGACATGATCCTCCTGCCGACAATGGCCTCGTTGGTTGACTCTCGGTATCTGTCTGCTTACGGACGGGTGTTCGCCCTGGTCAACATGTGTTACAACGTGGGTTTCGCGTTGGCCCCAATCACGTCCAAGAGACTGGTGCAGTTGATAGGGTTTTCCCCGCTCATGTACGTCATCGGGCTGTGTGCCATTCTCTTCGCTCCGTTCCTCATTTCGTTGCGGTCTTTGTACGTGGAGGAGTCCAATGTGGCCGATGCCAATGAGAATCAACCCTTGCAGATGCTGGCGGATCATAGTGTGTTGCTGGATGACCCGCCGATGCCCAGATATTTTGCATGTGTGCAGCAACCCAACATTATGAGGGCACCGGTGCCGTACGATTATGTGCATTAGTTGGGAGGGTGGTTAGGACAAGAATGAATGTTTCGCTTAGACTGTTGTCCATAGCATTTATTTTTCTCTAATCTCATAAATAAATGACTTCCTCGGACCATCTGTAAATTACGGAATGCTGCCAATCGCAATTTAATGCATACACGTAATTTCAGAACTCATAAATATGTAGTTGAGGTATCGACCTCAAAAATGGTCCGTGTCAAAATTAACTAGCATGCTACTACTACTATTAATAATAATCAGGGATTTGATAGTGGCGCCCAGCGTGGGGCGTGGGAGTGACTACACAGTTGACACCTTTTGGCACATTCCGTAATTTGTGGCTGGCCCATTCAGGAACACACACTAAGCAAATAGTGAATGTGGCAATAATAAAGCCTGCGTGATGCAGCCTAAAGCATTTGACGAAGGCAAAAAAAATGCAGAGTTTCTAGACAATATGTTACACTCTATACTGCATTATAATCAGTCAGGTGATTTTCAAATAATAACTTCATTATAATTTTAAAGTTATATGTTTTGAAACAGTAATCTTGTACTCATTGATGACTATCGTTATCGTATTTTATTACCGCGCAACTAATACGTTAGAGTTGCTATACTGTTCGTTCCTCAGATGTTGCTCAAGTTGTATGTAAATAATTTGGCCGATTGTAGTAGACAAAGTCCTAACATTTTCATACTCAAAACTTTCATAGCAGATAACAATATTTGTTCTATCTTCATAATTAAACCCATTGTTGTGTAGATCGGTGTGTATAACATTATAAGTAGTTCATAGATGGCATGTGTAGTTGAATAATATTGATCGACTCTCGCTGAATGTACAGTAACACTGAACACGCGCAATTACGTGATTACCTTTGAAAAATAATGTACACGGCATTTACATCGCATGCAATAAAACAATTCGAAGTACAGTATTTTTGTTGAGCCGTCCATTGGTAGCATTTCCCCCACAAATAAACTGTTCATCGCCTGTATAATAACATCATCACACCATTGCAATTTTACGGTACGTGCATGACACACACCGACACACCACCATTTTAGTGATGGGGTTTGAAAAAGTGAACTTGCGTAAAAAAAAAGTATTTCAGGAAATGATTTTGATGGATCACTCTAAAATGCTCTTGTCACATTTCTTTATATTCCTTAACAGGAGGAGATGGGAACGAGTGCGCTTCACTCTCACTTATAAAAACCCCATCAGTTATTATTATCAAAAACAATAACTTCTCTTTTTTAAAAAAACGGGCTGACAAAAGTAAATTTTTTTCTAAAAAATGTTCCTTTTTTTCCTTCTTTGAAGGTCAACCCGTCCCATGATGACCCATGGCATCCAGCGGACATCACTCGTTCCCATCTGTTCCTGCACACACAAGATAACGGACGAGCGACGCACCATTGGGACAGCTTAAACCGGACACTTTTGAACAATAGTTTAAAAATCTATGGTCTAGCGGGGTGTAGAATGATTGCTCCGTCGCCTCCTCTCTAATACCTCAATGTCGAATAGTGTCGTGAGGTCATAAGGTTGTCACCATGCCGACGGTACCGGGGCTGAACCTGGAGCTGAACGACCTGAGGGCCGCATTATGGGACCGACTTCAAGAACCAAGGGCGCAACGCAGGCTGGTCCTGGTCATCGTGTCCATAGCCCTCCTGTTGGACAACATGCTCTATATGGTCATCGTGCCCATCATACCGGACTACCTCCGGAAGATAGGGGTGTGGGACACTCACACCGAGGGCCAGGTGATGGTGACCGATGCGCCCACGTGGCACGTCAACGCCACTGGAAACTACAGCGTAGCGGCAGGTCCTGGGAGGCTGATGAAAGGAATGATCGTGTACGAAGGAGAAGACTCGGCCATCGGGGTGCTGTTCGCCTCCAAAGCCATGATCCAGCTGATGGTGAACCCTTTCTCAGGAGCGCTGATCGACAGGATAGGGTACGACATCCCGATGATGGTCGGACTCACCATCATGTTCTTCTCGACGGCCGTGTTCGCGTGCGGTACCAGCTACAGCGTGCTGTTTTTTGCACGTAGTCTTCAGGGTGTTGGGTCCGCGTTCGCTGACACATCCGGACTGGCCATGATTGCGGACAGGTTCACGGAAGAGAACGAACGACAACAGGCGTTGGGTATAGCCCTGGCCTTCATCTCTTTCGGGTGTCTGGTAGCGCCCCCGTTCGGAGGCATCCTGTACGAGTTCTGCGGGAAGGAGTTTCCCTTCCTGGTCCTGGCATTTGTCTGTCTGGCTGATGGTCTCATGCTGCTTCTGGTGATGAAGCCGATCAAGCAGATCCTGAAGGAGCAGAGTATGGAGCACCAGAAGGGCACCCCAATATGGCAGCTGCTGATGGACCCGTACATCGCGGTGTGCGCAGGAGCACTCATGATGTCCAATGTGTCTCTGGCCTTCTTGGAGCCGACCATATCCCTCTGGATGATGGACCACATGGACGTGGTGGAGTGGCAGATGGGCATGATCTGGCTGCCGGCCTTCTTCCCACATGTCTTCGGCGTGGTGCTGACTGTCAAAATGGCTAAAAAGTACCCACAGTACCAGTGGCTCATGGCTGCAATTGGTCTGGCCATGGAGGGTCTCTGCTGCTTCATAGTCCCGATGGCCACGTCGTACTGGGTGCTGATGATACCCATATGCGGGATATGCTTCGGAATCGCGCTGATCGACACCGCGTTGCTGCCGACACTCGGATACCTGGTGGACGTACGGCATGTGTCGGTGTACGGCAGCATCTACGCCATAGCCGACATATCCTACTCCATGGCATACGCAATCGGGCCCATCATCGCTGGCGGTGTGGTTCAAACGATCGGGTTCGTGGCTCTCAACATCGGCATCGCGATCTCCAACCTCATGTACGTACCGGTACTGGCCTTCCTGCGTAACATCTACGACTACAAGCCGTTCGAAGACGAGGCCAACATCATCATGGGCGACCCACCTGACAAGCAGTACCAGACATACGCCATGCACGACAGCTCGGGTCCAAGGCCGATACTCAACGAACTCAAGAACCACCTCCTCTACTCCAAGCTGCAGGAAGAACCGTGCGCCGACGGACAGGCGACCCAGATCACCGAGACTAACATAGACGCTGTCGGTCCTAACGGATACCACAACCAGTCGCAGGACCAGTCGTACGGGTCGGCTGGTTATTCCCAGCAGAACCAGCCTTCCAGACCACCTGCATCATCCCGACCTCCTGTTCCGCCTTCCTCACAACCACAGCAACAACAATACCAGCAACAACAACCTCAACAGTACCAACAACAGCAACCCCAGCAGCAATACCAGCAGCAGGCACCGGTGGACAACAATCCGTTTAGGCAAAGTACGCCAGCCAGCAATGTACAGCAAGGTACCACCGGATCCAACCCGTTCAAACAAGGGTTTGGGTATTAACTTGTCTGTACTTGGACACTCCAGTATCCAAATATATCTGATAAAAAATATATATAAAAAAGCAAGCACTTCAATGGATCACCAATATGGCTTACATACAAGGCGTGCCAAAATTTCATTTTCTCGCTTCAACTGCCCCTAAACAGCTTAGAAAATGGGTCGAAAAATTGACATGTCGAGACCTGAATGTAACGAGGTAAGTTCCCTTTTTAAGTATCAGGAAAATGGCTACACGCATGGTAAAAAAATTAATTGTTCTTACCAAGTATTTGCATTAAGATTCTCATTGTTGATAGGACAAAAAAAAGTGAGGGTACGCCTTTTAACATTGCAAATTAGAGGTGCTTAGTTATATCAGTATTATATTGTGTTAAAAAAAATTGCCTATTGTGTGGGCAAGGAGTGTTCCATTTTTTCCGTACGAATTAGTCTTCCGTCGAATTGATTTAAATCTTTCATGAAAAAAAATATATATTCCCCCGAATTTTTCTTTTTAAAAGGAAAGTAGGTTTAATAGATCACGCGACTCACGCAAGCTTATTTCTGGAACGGGTCATGCGAGATTATTCACGCTCCACATGATTGTAGCGCATAATTATTTTTTTAAAGCCAATATATTCAAGCTCCCCATTGCAAACTTCAAATGTGTATATCTATTATAACCCTCCCCCCCCAAATGCTAATATTGCGCGATGCGTAATTAATTGTGGTCTTATATCGTGTCATAGTTTGTGCTGATGTCACAATCATGACAACAACCAAGGCTAACACATATCATTACAAATGTAAGTGGTCGGGACAATTTCTCGGGTGAGAATAATCCTGTCTTTAATAATTAAATAATAATAGTTGTGTATAATTATTTTTGATTTATTGAGGAGGAACATAGACTACTACACAGAGCCAAACGGTGTTTAGTTTGTGAAGTAGTTACCCCCCACNCCCCCCCCCCCCAAATGTTAAAAATAGTGTCATGAACAAAAAAAAATTAGACCCATTCCTCCTCATGACCCCTGACCTCAGTGTCCGGTGTGATCAATCAGGTGCACTTGGTAGATGTAATATTAATGTACATAGAATGTTTGTGATATTCCACCAATTCTTATTGGGATGTTATGAAAGAATTGTTGCGCTTTTGTTTATATAAAAAAATACTCCCCCAACATAAGATATCACCAGTTAAAACTTCCCAACATGTCGTGTAATTTACGACTTGATGATGACCCGGTAACAATGTTGTGTTAACTCCAAGTCAACTGTGGATCTGCAGATTTACGACTAAATCACACGAGTTGCTGTTGAGCGTTTTCTTGGTGCCTGCAGGAATGATGTAATGTTATAAATATAAAATAACGCACGCAGAACATGTGGAAAAATGGTAGGTCATGTATGTCAGAGCTTTCTTCTGTATGCAAAATATATATTGAGGAGTGAATTTTTAAAAATTGGTACCAATCGTGCAGACCTGTTGTGACGTGCGGGACCCTACCTTGAATCCTAAATACTTCAAAAAAAAAACCCGACAGTAAATGTTATATGTGTCTATTATCCACCGAACGTCCTTTTGAAACAACTCTTCGCATTTTTTCGCAGCCGAAAAAAAACAACAAAATTGTGGGCTTGGAGATTGTCACTACAGCAATAAAACTGCTAATACACACACATACCTGTACACTATTACATAAAAAAGACACATGTAAAACACATACTGAAGCACACTGTTCAAATATCCAGATATGATTGCAACATCGAAGCCCTGTGTAAAAGGTAGAGGCTATTTTCAAAATCGTTTCCTGTTTACTCAACCCCCCCAGTCAAAAAATATATAGTAATAACCTGATGTGACATAACTGTCTACAATGTCTACCAAATATTTAAAAATTGAAATATCGGTGTTAACGGAGCAAATTAAAAAAAAATAGACGTAGGACACCAAACTATACAGAGATGGAACTATAGTTAGTGTCGTGTTAAAACTTTGTACAGAGTTCAAGTTTCCCATCAAGCAATAAGAGTATTATTTTAACAGTCACTTCGAAAGTCAATTATTGTCTTCTTCGAGTGAACAAAAAAAAAGTAGCGTTTGAGTTATCTTACTTCTTGTTGAAGTAAAATGTTTGTTATTTTGTTGCCATCTAATAAGGTGTATAATTTGGAAGGTGTTAACAGCTTTAACTTGAAAACAAGTGTGCTTAGCGTCACCTGAACAATTGCTACAAGTGTGTGCAATAGAAACTTTTCTTACAAAAAAAAGAACACTAAGTTTTAAAAAAAGATGTGTGACTCGTGTTCCCTTCTTCGTGTTGTGAGGCAAGATTTACCAAAAGAAAATAAGAAAACATTGTTAACCAGGACGGATGTGATTGGTTGGACGCAGCTCCTATGTGTGTACTTGTGTGCATTTTCACGCCAAAAAAAATACTTGCAAAGTTGGTTTGTTACCGAATGCTGTTAAAGAGAATATTGTATGCAAAAGCTGAACATGTACAGTGAAGTGTACTAAAAAAAGATGGCTGAAATTAATGTGAATGTGAAAGCAGCAAATCCTGTTTAGGTTAGATCGAGAGGAATAATATATATGATATACAGTGACATGCACTTTTAATAATCGCTCATCATCTAGAACCCTGGACAACAGTATTCTGACAACCTAATGTCAGCCATTTTGTTCCTCAAACGTAGTGTTGGAAATAAGTGCAGCGTTTATTTACCAGTACATAAACGGTATCTCCCCTTCTTCCCAAGCGAAACTTTCAGCGACTGAGTTCCCTCAGCGAGTTACAGACTTCTTCCCCCATCTTCACACAAAAAATGTCCTTGTAAGATTCCCCCTCCGTCTGTTGGGCAGAATTCCCGCGGAATAACCCAATTACCGGCAATGACGAGACGGTCCAAACACTCGGGTGGTTCAAGAGGGGTGGAGGAACCCAACAACTTCCTATCTACTTGCACCCTACTTTCGATTATTTTTTTCCCCCTCTTTTCACCATCTCCCCTCTAGAGGTCTCTGCACTAATTTGAGTCCTGTCTAATCATGCTAATTTGTCAGATAAGGTTTACGCAAGGCGAGGGGAAAATGATAGAAATGACAGTGTAACTCAGAAAAATAACCAGGCAATCTTATCACACTTTGGTGTTGCCTGGGGAGTATCTAAATCATTGTTATAGTTATGTGAAATCGTATTGCAATTTAATGTTAAATATTTTTAAAATCTCATATTCACTCCTTTAAACCTACCTCCCCAGGGTATGGTGACTAAGCACATCTCATACCATCCCATTTGGAATATTAGCTAGGGGTTGATCTGAGGGAGATTCCTTCCATCAAATGATGCAAAAATGTCTGCCGCAACAGACAGCTTTTAACGACTTAATATAATTACAGGTGGCCTTGCTGTCACACTTTAATGGGACAGATTGGCAGGCGGTACCGAAGTGAAAAATCTGTCAAGATACTTATTAAAAACTGATCGTCATTGAATTTTTTTTTGTAAAAAAATAAGGAAAAATTTGGAAGAGGGTTTGGTAGCAAATCCTTGTGCGTGAGTCGAAATGTGTTGGGTCGACAGTGTGATGGATTGCTGGAAATGGCTGAATCCTCTTCTCTGGTCAGGGGCACCCCAAAACCATTGCCACCGACGACCTTACAAGCTCGTTAGGAATCAAGCCAAATCCTTCCCCCAGAAAGAATGAGACCAGGGATCGATGCAGAGGGGGAGAAGACACGGTTTTTTTTCTCGCAAAGTCCTTCCAGCTCCAGACTGCATGGTGGCCAATTTTATTTTTAAGGCTTCAGAAGGGACGACCATGCCCTGAAAAGAATTTCTAGAGTACAGGGTGGTCCAACAAGGATAGTAATCATATGGTTCGCTGGCAATAAAATAAAATACACTCGCCCTCTAACGGTAAATGATATAGTCAGCATATAAAATATCACAAACGTCTGTGATTACCTAAATCCATCATCCAGGATTGGTTTGTGAGTGACACACAGAGGATCAGTGGTGCCACCACCCGCAGAGTGCAGTTATTGCTCTTTCGTCGTAATATGGGGGGAGACTTGGATCATAAAAGTGTAATAAAGGACAGGGGTTAGCCTGACTTTTACTTGGATCCGTGTGTAATATACGAGCGGTTATTAACACTCTTGATCAAAATTTATGTCAACACACTAGAATAATAATGCCAATATTTTGTATCCAGTTGTTCACAACGACTGTTATTTCAGTCTGCCATGTCAGAAATAACACGTGGCTAGATATCTCCGTTAAATTCAAGTGCCGAAAAGGTTAAAATTGTGCTATACCGGCTTATTGGATCAGGTGTCATAATCCGGACGCAATATCCTGTTCAGATGGGCAATAACCCCCGAAACTTGGCAAGGTATCCTCTGCCCCCACCGGGTTTATCGTCGACCGGAATAATTGGGAGGTTGCTATCAGGATGCTGCTGGCTAGGAGGGGAGAAAAGAGAAAAGGAAGCCATGGAAAGCAAGAGCAGGCAAATGGCACCCTTGACAATCGTAACTGGCTTGCTCCAATTTGTGACTGCAGGGTATAGCACATATAGCCCAATAGGGAGGTGGGGGATATTTTCTATAGTTTTGTTTGGCTTAGGATAAGCTGCGGAAAATTTGAAGTGTTTGCTCTGGGAGGGGGCAAATATGGAGGCTGTAAATTCAAGCTGAAAATACCCAGGAAGAATTTGAAGACAAGGCAAAAGGTAAGTGCTAATTGCTGTAAACAACTAACTTGTTCAGTATCTACAAGTTCCATCTTTCCCTTGAGCATAGAATGACGTATATGGTTAGGACACGTGTCATCGTGGACGGATCCCTTGTTGTCGATGCGTGTAATATTCGCAGCATTAAGAGCTTTCGGGCCGTCTCCCCAAGCATGAAATGGCTTTCATCTCTTAAATTGATATTAAATTTATAGATCGGGTTCCTTGGCAAGAGAGGAGCGAAAACTCAATTGGCCATGGCAAATCCCTCCTTCCCTCTCCCCCTACTCCTCCAGCTTCCCTGTGAATCTGGAGGGTGAGGGAAACCCAATCGAACCTAGGTCCAGGATTGGCTTTGTTATTCGTGCGATTATTTCTGAGTCCTAACCAAGGCTGGATTTAAGTTACGTGGTGAAGAGAGGTTGAATTAGTTCCTGTCGCAGTGTACTTAGGTAAGGGTGAACTCATACATTGCACTAAATATGTTTAAAAATAAAATTAATGGACAGAAAGCATTTATTGCTACTAGATATAGCCTGGGAGGTTTAAATAGGCATAATGGCCTAGCATATCACTCGGCGGGACAGCATTGTTAGGACACCTTTCATTATTTTGTGGTGGGCTTAAATCACACAATATCACCTAAGCTATTAGACTCTTGTAGAGAATTATTTTGGGTGTGCGACGAAACAGATTCGGGCCCTTTTATCCATTTCCACTCCCTCCTGCTCCTTCCCCCATCTCCCACCCTTCCCTGCATGGGATTTGCCACGCTGGATGGGAATCTCTGGGATCTGAAGGTAAATCCTACTTAATTAGGCTGCGTGAGAGGAGTGGTGGCCTGCATTAGTTAGCGCGACAAGTGCGGACTTATTCAATCAGAGGTGACGAGAAACCATGTCCGATTCACTCTATGTACAATATATGTTGCAGGGAGAACCACTCTACATTTGATGACTTCTTTGACACATATAACTCGATAAGTTATCCGGATAATTTGCGCTCAGAATTGGATTGAATTAAATGGGAGCCGATTTGCTCACCTGCGCAAAAAAATACCTGCCAATTTGGCTTGCAGATTCCTAAAATTAGCATCCGGCTACTTTCAAACTTCGAAATTGAAATGGAATTTCCACGCAAATTTGGTTTACAAAGTTACGAGCTGAGTGGATTTTCATGTGTTTTATTTTTGTTGCCTCCCTGTGTATATCAGTGGGCCCACGTCTTCTGCTATACCATCCATTAAGAACCGGAGTTGTAACTGGCATTGATTCCAGGGAGACCCTCGGTCTGTCCCGGAGTGAGGGAAATAGACTTCCCCATCCGCTCGCCCTTCCATGGTCCTAATGAGGAATAAATTTTGTGAGTCAGCACCTGAGCTTTGCGTGTGGAAAAAAGAGGGGGACCATTGCTGGTGATTCAAAGTTCTTTCCTACCGGAACCTGCCTTCTTATCGGGTACATAACCCCTGCCATTTGTATTCAGACATATTAACTTTGAAGTTATAGCCAATTTCTCAAGGGACAGATAAGTCAAGATTGCTACCCTAAAACTTGATCACAATGGACTCTATACACCTCCAGGAGCAAAATCCTCCTGAGGCAGTCAAAGAAATCGCAGTAAATGTGTCCAAATCTTCAACTGCAAGATGAAGCACTACTCTATAGGGAAAAGGTGGACCGGAAACAGCATAGTGTACACCCCCTCTTAGAAAAAATTCATGAAGGCTCAACTAACGGTTTTAAAGGCTCAAGTCGAAACCCAATCGTGTTGACTTAGTAGGGGACGAGAAAAATCTTGTTAAACTTCTTTTGCAATACCTGGTATTAAAGACGTTCTTCACCGTCATAATCTTGGTGTTGAGACCGCTTCTTTCAGAGATGGTCTCAGTTCACTCTGTAGCAATACTAATAAAAGGCAGGCAATGAATCTACACTAATGGATCCAAAGTCACCATCACGAAACGAAGAGGTCCAGCCTCTCTCCTCCACAGTAAACCTTTCTAGAAAAAGCAACATGGGGGAGGGGGGGGGGGAAAGGCGAAAAATCCTCCTTTTCCAGCAATGGTCTCAAAGGGCCATCCATCCTTTCTTCTCTCCCGTCACGTCGCTCCGGAACACTCCCCGGAACAGCCTCAGTCCCCCCCCCCCCTACCTAAATTCGTGCCTCCGGAAAATTTTTGGTCCTCTCGCTCCTTCCGGGAATGAGTTTTTTTTTTTTCGATAAAGATCAGAGACGAGGAGAGAAATGTTGATTTTTTGGGTAGGGTGGATGGGAATTGTGACGTGTCGTACAAACTCTGGATATAGTGTGACTTATGGGGAGGTTGGTGACAGCGTGGGATGAATGGTGACGTTACCGGGTGGTGTGACACTTTTGAATTTATTGTGATGTATGCCAGAAGAGGATTGCTTAGAAAGATGGGTATTTGTCACCTGACAGTTGGTGAGAGCTATATATTTTTGCAAAGGTACCCTTCCACTTGGGTCACTTTTCATCCTTGCATGATACAACCCAAATTATCGGTTTTGACGGTTGGACTGAAAATAGTGTTGACAATTGCTCAGTATGTCACAATTTCAGTTAGAGATTTCTAGTAGTTATCAAAACATGAACATATAAAGCAGGTAACTGCACTAGGTGCACTGTAAATGCCTTGTTACCGGCAATACAATAGTCTTTCCTGCAGGCTTTTAAACATCCCAATGCTAATTAGAAAGCCAAACTTCTAAGTAGGGCCTATAGGCGTTCAAAGTATGGCTCATAACATAAAACATGTGGCCAAATAATAAGCGACTGAAAGGGCCTGTCATGTAAATAGGAGTTACTCAAACTAATGCAGAAACTTACTTTTGCATTCAAAATAGTCTGAGATGGTAGTCTACAATCATGACGGAAAGTCTTGTTTTCTTAACAAAGTGGCTGCATTCAAACTTTTATAGCAATATTACCCATTACTACTCCTGAAGTTACGATTCAATTACCGTTGTGAACAAAGGACACGTATTACTCAAAGGCAGTATTTTAAAACAATGCAAATTACTTTGGCCACTCTGCACACAAACAGTCTAGGATTTAAACAAAATGCAGATCTGTTGTTGATTATTATGCAGTTTAGGAAAACCCTGCAAAAGTCAGGCCCAAAAAATACAGGTGAGCTGGCAGTGTCGTTGAATTATGCATTACACCAGAGGCCTAACCACCGATCTTCTGCCTTTGAATCAGCATGTTACAGCGTACTTACGACCTTGCTATTTTCGTCTGTGGGTCTGAATTGTAGAGTAACAGAAACCTTGAAGTGTAACAGTCGACCCCTCCCATAAACCACTACTGAATAAATAATGTGCCCTTACAGCACAGTTAATTTAACAACCAAAAGTTTATTCTCATTACCACTAAAAACGAACGTACATGTATTTTCCATTACTGAACAGAAGGTCAACAGTAATGTAAAATGAACCAGTAATGATCGGATTCTCCAGCTACATAAGCTAACTTTGACTAGTTCTTTTAAACGGTCAGTTAACATGGTTTTTTTATTAGTAGAAAATGATAGGTTAAATAAGCTTATTTATTTACAAACGGCCAGTTAAAGCCTGGAGGTTAAAAGTGGCTGTTGGTAAAGGTACAGTACACCTACATGAGATGGCGCTGGTTAGGCCTATCCTAGTCTGGGCATAAAACAAGAAGCAGTGTTGCCTGTCACCACTCACTGGACTGAAAAAAAATACTTCTGGTTACACTTTTTAAACTAGAGTTAAATTTGTTTCCTACACAGGCTGGCGGGACTCATTCCTCTCACTTCCCCGGCGCTTCCTGGCGGCCACAGCCGGGAACACGCCCATGCAAGATGGCACCGCTGGATCAAGCCAAAACCAGGTAAAACTGACTCACACTCCGCAACAACAATGGGGGACTGAGGGTGCCATGTGCCCTTTTCTCACGGAGATGGGCTCCTACTAGGGACGACCCCCTCTATTAATGTGTTTCCACAGCATCCCAACCGGAAGATATTATGAGGCCATTATGGACCATAATATTGAGGGTTGCGTTGAGGGAAATGTTACGAGGCGGAGGGAAGGAGATCCCAACATTTGTTGTGTCTGGTTCAGTCCTGAAGGATAAACATGGTTAGGTTGCAAAAGTAACGAGAACCGTAGCTTAAAATAATTATTAACATTAACTAACGATGCTTCTAGTTCAATTTGCATATAGGTTCCCCTGGGGGTCAATCTCCCCTCCCTTCTTTAATAGTTAAGTGGCCTTTTGAGGTGATCGAAGGGCAAACTCAGGGGCTCCAGTCCTTTGGAACATCCACGCCACTGTCGGCACCGACATCGAAACATGTCAAGTGGTCCTCTCATTCAAAAGCAAGCCGGTAGGGTGTCCCCCCCTTTTCTGCTCAACCCCGAGGGGTACTTAGCACGCAGTTTTCAAAAGGGTCCGACTCACCCCTACCCCCCTGGCGAAACAAAGAACGACCGGCTTTCCCTTGCCTCGTGTGCCATATCAATTAATCAAAAAGCAAAATGGGGGGCGCGCACCACCCTTTGCCTCGGTACACCCTAAGGGGTTTGTTAGTGCACAAAAAAAGGAGAGAGGGGTTGGTTGGGTGTGTATCCATGTAATGAGCAGTTGCAGGACATGTTTGCCCATGCGACTATTTCCATCCTAAATCGCCTGGAGTTTCTAGGGGAAAACGTGATTCGATTAGAGTTAGCAGGTGCCCATTGAGCGGAATGTAAACAGAAACTATTTGCGTTCACTCTAAATGAACGGCAAAGGACACTGTGGAATTCGTCATGGTCGGAAGCTCCACAATGCATGACAGTTCCTATAAGCATAATAAATACTGCGAGTAAAATACACTGATTAGTCCTACAGTACAGCATGTGCCAATAATTAAGGTGTCTATTTCAGTTATTGCATATTTATTAAGCAGTGCATTTCTGCCTGAGGTTTTACCTATGCCATCAGTAAAATTTCCTGCACCTCAGAAAATTGTCTCAATATATCCCAACACCAAGATCCATAATAATTTGTGCAACACGTCACAATCGCACATTTCCTGCCACTTTTTCCCCTCTCTCACCTGCTTGTTCCCGTGCAGGCTTGAATGGACTCACGTGCAGCATTAATAGAGCCAAGCGCCGATCGTTAGCCCAGTCTATTAGTACTTTGGCTGACGGGTCGATTCTTCTGCCCCATGCCCCTCACCAAAATTTCCTCCAGCAAGTTGCCAGAGCTTCCTGGCTGTTATTGACCAACCTCCACACAAGATATATGTTCCCCATCAGATGTTCTAAGTGAAACCAAAGGTAGACATAATACCTCTTCGGATAGCCGATGTTGACTCTTTCCCTAGGCCAAACGCACTCGAGTGAGTCAGAAACACCCTCCTGCTAGGGAGTAATAAAATTGCTTCTTCGTTGAAGCATGGGCCGAGGCCCTTTGACCCTTCTTCTCGCTTATTTAGCTCCTCTTTCCGCATCGGAACCCTCTTCAAGGGTACACCATAAAAGGATTGGGGCTGGGAATGAAGCGGGTCGAATGGTGTAGGGACGCCTCCACGAGATGGCGCGGGTTATAGGCCTACCTAGTTAGGCCTAGGCTCTTCCTAGGTAGTTTAAGCAACATACCAATTATAACGACCATTAGCTCGTAACTTATTGTTACAAAGGTAGGAAACCAGACAATCAGACAAAGTCGATTAGTGGCGCAGGATTGAGGCTTAGCCTTCAGTCACAACAATGGCGTCAACACCTTCATTACATTTGGACGGAGGCTAGTGTGACCAGCATCCTGACTGCCTCATTTGTCATGCTGAAATCGATTTCATTCCCCGGACACTCAGACTGCATTTCATCACCCAACTGACACTGGGGACAAACGTGCCTGGTGGTGGTTGAAGCTGCGTGGTTCCCGTCAGAATCAAGTTGATTAAGTCTGTGTACACATATCTAAAGTCTCGTCGCCTACTTTGAAAATTTCCCAACCGCAGTCACAGCATCCCTGAGAACTGAATGTCTAAGTTGCTCCTTATTAACGACTTGCAGTTATGGGATGGTCTTAATTAATCTAACTCCTGTTCGGAAATTTCTCCAACATTACCTAGAAATGAATGTGTCTGTTTAGTAACATTTTGAAATCATTGTTAATTAATAAGGCTGCAATTATTATTGTAATACAGGTACTTTACACACATGTACAGTACTTTAGTTTTTAGGTCAACTTCTCCGTTGTTTTTCAGATGGAAAGTTTGATTTTTGGTTCATACAGTAGCTCAGATTTCATATTTAGTACAGATGCAATTTGTTCAGATCATAAATCATAATTCAATTATCGCAGGGCATCACAAATTCAGGCATCGCGTAACTGATACACTGTTTCAGTTATTTCCATATTTATTAGCATATCGCGAGGCTATTTATGGACCAAAAAAACTATTTAGACAACTTCAAAAATTATCTCTCGTGTCATAATTATTTAGTTTGTCGTCCGAAAATTGCAACCAATTATTCAACACCAGTAGGCCGATAATTGTTTTCCAGGTGCATGCCAGCAATTAATACCCTTCATAACCCACTTCGTTCCTCCAAACCAATTACCCTTTTCGCTATAAAAGGTGATGGCGGGCTGGTGAGGGTTAGTGGGTGGTGGTAGAGTATTATAAACATACAGGAAGGAACCTGCAATAATAATAGTGTCCCCCCCTTCTATTCTTCAGGTCTCTCTTCTCCCCCCTTTGTTTAAATTGGCAAAGGGAGCGTGAGTCCCCTCTGTTCCCTCTCAATCATTCATAACCCGCCACTGTGACGAATCGTGGCCTTTGTTGTGATAATTGATTGATTTCGAGTAAGTGTGGTGGAGAGGATGGTATCGAATAGGAGGGGAAATGGATGGCACTGTAAGGATGAGCAGGGGACACTGACATTGATGCACGACGATGTAAAAAAATACACTGTAAGGCATCAACCTTCAGTGTTTATCAGCAATGTGAGCAAAAAATTATTTATAAATATGATGGAGGAAAATATTTGTGTAAAATTGCAGCTAAACCAGAATCAGGCATAAAACTCACAGGGGTCTTGTGGGAATCTGCACAGGTGGTGTTGACATTGTTCGAAATGAAAGAGAAACCATTTGTCTTGGTCACCCCACATGTTCCCACAGGGCAAAACTCCCTTAAATTCGATGGTACACTATTCCCTCAACTACAATCCATCCAATTAAAGTAATATTCAGTGCATCTTTCAGGAAAAGGAGAAAGAGAGAGAGAGAAAAAAAATGCTAAAATCCTCTAAGGATTGGAAGCGTCTTTTCTCAGCCTTTCCTTTGACATGGGCTATCGTTGTGACACAAAAAGAAGCTTAGAGACTTTCTTTCCCTTTCGATCTGTCCGGACAATGTTGTCCTTTTCTTCCTCCAACGCCCCCCAATCTCCGGATTTGTGGAGCCAAGAACCGAGCTTTTCTCACAAGAAGACGTAAAAAACATGTGTCAAGTTAAAAGGACTATTGCAACCTATAGTCTTCAATAGATGTAATATGGTGGTGCAAAAAGGTAATACAATGTTTTAAATATTGTACCTTCCAACCCATTAAACTATAGGTTTCTCCTAACGAACATTACCCTCACGCAATAGCATCGATTTTCCACTCCCATTCCCTAATTTGTCCTCCAGTTTAAGTGATCTTGTGGGGGAGATTACCCAGAGTTTTGTGTTACCTGTCCCCCTAATGGATATAAAGCCTCGATATATGTTAGGTCCCTATACCCCATCACACATGCAGCTAGGTTACAGACCTTCCTATTTAATTGCCTATTGGGCACCAGCACACGCGAGCATTTGCGTAGGAATAATTACCGGATTTGCCAACCCATTTTGGTGGTTCAATCGAATCCTTTTTTGAAATGGCGAGCTCGAAATGGGGACAAACTTGGATTAAGATATTGCATGTTTAATTCATTAGCACGGTCTGTTGTGGCCAGCAAGGAAATGTCACGTAATATAACAATGAAGATAATAATCATAGTGCTGCTAAGATGCACGTAAAGTATAGTGTAGGTGACAAGAAATTGTACCGAGCATAACAATGAAAGATAAGTACATACTACAGGAACTTGATATGACTGTAAATGTAATAAACGAAATATGCAAATAACATGCAAGAATTTGCATAAGTACAACCGTTGCATGTTTCACCAAATTCCAAGACCTCCGTTGTCTTTACTATGCGGCAATATAACACCTTACCCTTTAATGTGAAACCCAAAGTAATGAAGATCCGGCCACAGTTTGCGCACCTTATAATCAGAAAATTGCATGATTAGCATTGTTCAGAGGGGAAAGGGCTAATGAGGAAAGTCGAAACTGGATTAAAATGAGGTACTTTATCTACCAAGGGGCGCGACCCTGCTCTCGAGGTTACGTTTTCCCAGTCTCGGGTTTCTTTTTTGATATCCCCTCCCAGAAACTAATGATGTTAGCAGAAGAGGGCTGAACAACTGATTGAATACGACAGGAGTATAACACACCTTATTGGGTATGGAAGATTCAGTACAAGGCAGGCTAAGGTGTACTTAATCTGTAAATGATATGCTGATGTTCAATTTTTAGATATTTTAATGAGCAAAAAACTAGCATAATGACTAAAGATTGAAAAATTGTACAATATTATATGAGCCATTGCATACCGAGGCGTGATTGGCCACCTCAGATGAGGTATTAAAAAACACTGGATTATTATTTTCAAGTAAGTTCCCCGCATATGTCGACTGTGCTAACCGAGGCGTGATTGGTCACCTCAGATGAGGTTCAATACCTCATCTGAGGTGGCCAATCACGCCTCGGTTAGCGCAGTCGACACATTCGTGGAACTTATGCTGTAAAAAGATGCGTAAAATAATATACAACTAAAGTCCCTATAAACACTGACCCTTTACCATGGGATGCAAATATTCCAAACAACAATTCTCAAAAAAATCTCGAACTTTACCTTGCAAAGTGCTAACTCGGGCAGATCCTAAGCATCCCATGGAGAGAAAAGTCCGGGCAACCATGAATAATGGAGAATCTCATTAAGGGCCTTACCCCTCCTACCAACTCTGCTGGATGGGGATGAAGTTATCCGGTAGAGGGGAGAGTTTGCATAGGAAAGGGAGGGGGGGGGGGTACAATAGGCTTCAGGGGTGATTTAGACGCAGGGCTAGGAAGTAATTCGCCCAACTTTGTGCGGTTGGCTGGTCTCATGTAAGAATAGTTAGGGAGGGAGGTTGGAAGCTTTTTTATTATTATGAAGTGGCTCCGGATTCATTCCGGAGGCGTGAGGACCACAACACTTGCGGTTCAAGGCGTGGTGACTGGAATGGGGGAGGGCAAAGAGTACACAAACAGGCATTCATGATAGTGGCTTATATCTGCCTGACTTGGCTTATAGTCAGTGAACTATGACCAAAAAGTCGCTGGCTCTTATATTAGTAATGCAAGTTGTTATACAACTATTAAATGACCACTTGTGCCACTCTCCAAATTGAAGAGGATGTTTCCAAACAACTTGGCTTCCTCTCCCCACCATTTCACGACGATATCCTTCTCTGTCTATGAGATCCGAAATCCCGATGTCAACCTTTGTAAGGCCTCAGGGATAATATCGGTCCAGGAGAAAATAAGGGAAGAAAAAGAAAACCGAAAAGCCCTCCCTAAATGTAAACAAGCTGGACCAACCTATTGATTGCTTAGACTTCTTTTTCTTCCTCGAGGGCACCTAGCCAATTTGATGCCGAATTTGATCCATTGCTTTTATTCTTCAGGACGATGGAAAACTGCCCAAGTTGCCGGTACCACCTTTGGAGACGACAATGCAGAGGTACTTAGCTGCAGTCCAACCACTGTTGAACGACGAACAGTACCAGAGGACTAGTGAGTTGGTTGATGCCTTCTTGAAACCAGATGGACCAGGACCACCTCTGCAGAGAAGGCTGGTGGAGAAGAGGGACATTTATGAGAACTGGGTGAGTCAAAAATATTTTTCATATCCAATTTGGTGGTACTAACGAGACAATCGTACCCAAATGAAGCCAGTTGGTATCGAACCAAGTATGAGTCACGTATTTAGGGAGGGCTCAAACATGTTGCCCTTCCCAGCTTGTGCTGTGGGCTGTTCATTACCCTACACGGCCCACTGTAACTAATCTAATTAATGTTTTTTTCCCTTCTTTTTCGAGGGATGCCCTTCGGCCCCTCTACGTTTGGAAAAGGGGGGAAGAGCAAGGATGGGGATATAATCGACCCGAACAAAAGCAGTCCACTCTTCCTCTTATTTATGTACTATTTTCTGGGGAGACCTGATGTGGTTACTTTCAGATGATAATGGACCGGTTATTTACGGCCCAATTAATTTTACTAACTGCTGAAAATATTAGGCTTCTGGCTCGGAAAAGTCTATAATTACAGCAGGTGGGGTAGGTTAAAGTTAAAGTGTCATAATAAAATTACTAATAATAATAATAATAATAATAATAATAATAATAATAATAATAATAATAATAATAATAATAATAATAATAATAATAATAAAACTAACTTACTATCTTACTAATATCTACTAATAATATCTACAAATATCTTACTAATATCTACAAATATCTTACTAATATCTACTAATAATCTCTACTAATATCTTACTACTGATTACTGAATATCCACTAATATCTTACTACTGATTACTCAATATCTACTAATAATATCTTACTAATATCTTACTAATATCTTACTAATATCTTACTAATAATAAAATTGTAATATTAAGAATTTCTTTTGAAAGGGGCGTCAAATATTATGGAATAAAAAAATAAAATGCGCAGGGAAGAACAGCATGTCTTGAAATAATACCAGTTGGAGCGCCAGCACTCTAGCAAGGCTCCTTTTGTGTGTATATACGTATTTTTTCTCCTTAGCCTAGTTATTGTGATGTAGTGATTCATTTATAGGCTACTTTTAAAATCGTTGCTTGGGTGGGGCTCCTGATTGGCCTGCCGTACATTGTTTGTGCGAAGCTTCCTATTGGCCCCCGTTCTGCGCCGGCGCAATGGGAGAAGGCAGCGCCTTTGGTGGGCGGAAGGAGGAACTATTAATTGTCTCACTATCAGCCATAGGGGCCTAGTTTAATATTTTAAAATAATATATTTAAATATTAAACAAAAATATTTCAAGCATAAATCCGTTTCATTCAGTAAACCACCGCATCTGTATGTGCAACCTCCATTACCAAAACAAGAATTTCCCTCACTGGCGGAGAGATCAAACAAGCAATTTCTTGGGGGCGGCAACCAAATAGAAATTGATTTTCAATCGCATTTTCCACTCCTTTGCCCGCGCTAATCAGTCACGTGGGAGGAAAAGCGGAAGTCGAAACAACTCAGCCGGAAGCCCGTTTGATTATGCGCTAACGATGTGGAGCCAAGCATCGTGACGTCACGTCTGCAATTAAATCACACGTCGGAGGGGGGTCGGTAAATTTTGCTTGTCAATATTGAAGTTAAGGATATCCATTTTTTAAAAATCTAATCCTTAGTAATGAACAAACACATATCTCTAGAGGTGCAGGGTTCGAATCCCGGACAGGTCCCTAATGCGATAGGTCGGAAGGATTGATTCGATTACGGGGATTAATCAAAGAGGCGAACCCGTGTTAACCACGTTACGCTCATTTGAATCAGGATTTGGATTAACCGGCAAGAGATGGATGTGGATGTTTGCAGAAGTGATGGCTACATGTGTTTTCTGCTTGTGCTGTCAATTACTGGGCCACGCGTGCCAATTGGTTTAGGCCCCTTTTTCAGGATACTTGCGACCCATGTTTTTCAGGCAAGGACAAATCATAATAAAGAATTTCGCCACTAGATATATCAGTAAAAATGTGCACGAACATACTATTTAATTAGCTGCTTTTCACTGGCTATTTTTGGTGTTCTCACAGTCACCTGTCCACGTTTGCGACATTTTGATTGAATCTTTGTCATGCACGTCATGCAGATTTTAGTTCGCTATAATAACAGCGCTCATTTTTTATAGTCCAGATACAATCGGATCTATAGATTCTCACGCTTCTGTGGACAGTAATCAATACCATCCGATATGAATGCCACGAAATCCTATTGGCATGACGTGTGGTCCTGTATAAATGAATCCCGCAGTGTGCTTTCTGGCCTCACATTTGCATCGGACGTCACGGCATAATATGGGGTCACTAAAGGACAATATTGGAAAAATTATGACGTGCGTCTTTCCCACACGGACACACCGAATAAAACAACACGCGACATGTCAAGTGGTAGCCTCACTTTTTTGGAACAATATTGGGGTTCAAAAGGTCAAAGGTCGGTTCTATACCGATTCTCAGTACGTTAATGCACCCCTGGAGGATCCGAGCTCTTGAGTAGCTTTTGTGCTTGGAGCGCTAAGCAAGCCTCACAAAGGCACTATCGGAAGAGATAAAACCGAGATTTCACAACAGCCAGACCAAATACAAGGTGTTTCAACATTTTTTTGTCTGAACAGCTATCAGAAATATTGCACTAATCTGCATATTCCAGGCATACCAATGGTGGCTGGAGGACATGTATATGAACAACATGCTACCACTACCCATCAACTCCAATCCAGGAATGGCTTTTCCACAACAAACGTTCCACTCCATTCAAGACCAGCTGGTCTATGCGGCCAAAATCATCAACTTCCTGATGGACTACAAGGACGTGCTGGATAGGTACGGTGCAATTGATGGTGGGTGGTGTGCAGGTGGGAGGGATAATATTTTAAAAAAAAGTCCCAGTCGCTGAGCCTGAGCTGGAAAATCAATCCGGCTGCACCTGTGCCCTTTGACCTTCGGATGGTCTCACATAACCAGTGGGTGGGATTTTTTTTTCTCTTTTTTTGAGAGAGAAAAGTGGGGGTTGGAGGGATGGGAAATGTAATCCGACCTCTGACCGGAATAGGAAATTAGGGGGAAAAGATATGTGTGGATATTGATAGTCAGAAGGGGATTTGGAAGTTTGTGGCTGTTTTTATCCTTTCTTAATTAAGAGATGGGAAATTGCCAGGGCGTGCAGGACATGAACAAAATGTGCAAAGCTATTTTAAGAAGTTTCAACACTGTACGTAATAGGATATAGGATCTTGTCTGAAATGAAGAAGATTCGACCTATGATCTCTGTCTATGGAAGCGTAATATGAGAAGTGAAATATTTAACAGTTGAGTTATCTTTCCACAGAAAGTATCTACAAGCACCACCACATATATTGTGTCGATAAATGTCCGAAAATTTTAACACATTCTTCCTAGAAAGTGCAAATACATTATATCCTACTACTTCAGCTGTTATGGCTCACCCAAATAAATCCGACTAGAACACGGAAATTCGCTCAACTATTCTATGGTGTGTATTTAAAAAATTAACCTCCTATAGTACGATATGAACGGCATTTCCCATCCCAAACTGGTTCCAACCAATTAAGTCCCGGATTTTAGGATTGAAACCAGCGCGAAAAATCCTCCCGATGACACATACCGGATTAGAGCGGATTTTAAAATCATTAATTAATGAGCAATTTTGTCTGGAACATGGAGGGGATGGAACCGCTTCATTGGAGATGATAATCCTCCAGGGACCACTTCCTCAAAATGGTGGACCGGATTCCTAATCAGCTTAACACCTTCAGAGAAGGGGGTGGCCTAGCAATATATATATTTTTTTCAATCGTAGTTTCCTACACGCGCATGTAATTTTCCAGACGAAAATGTGTAGCTAGGTTTCTTCTTATTTTCCCCTATAGAGTAGAGGGTTTCGTGAGGTGCATTGCGTGCTGGCTGCCTCTATATATGCATGGTGTCGGAACCAGAGATCGATTCACCTTGCTGGGGTCTGGGTGTAGGATGACTTTAAAGGGACATGGCCCGACGCATGGTGGCAGATGAGGGAACTAGGGTTACGTAACGATTGCTGCTCCCCGGTTCTGTTTATGGGATTCAAAACAGGTGCATCCCGATACCTGTAGGCAACTGGTGAGAAAATTGGAAAATGGGAACAACAATGTAGCCTACTGTTCTACAGAAAGAAAAATGGAAAGAAAATATTGTAAGCCTGCCACACTTTGATCGTTTCGTCTCACAACTTCACGTATTACCAACGATTTATCTGTAGAATTTGCAATCTAAATGCATACAAAGTTGGCTAAATACCAAGCTGAATTGGTCAAAATGTTTTTTGGCACATGGCCCGGTTGTGACGTTCTTCCTTAACTGAAGTTACCACCCACCAATCTGAACTTTTCCACTTGGTTGACGTCACTGCCGTTATGTTGTGAATGAGGGTATTACATCATCGCGTAAAAATGGTGTTTTTGCCTCAAACAGGCCAAACTGATATGAAGAACGTAATGGTTTGCTCGGATTATATAGTTTCTGAGATTAATTTTGGCGCTTTTCAGAACGAGTAAGCAAATATTAAATATTAATGTAATTTAAAAACATAATCATTGCATATTCCTGCAAATGTCATCGACGTAGAAGACACAAGTAAATTAACAAAAAAATATATTCTGGTGCAAGAAAGTGCCTAACGTATTAATTAAGAAGTCACAATTAATTCCCATTGAACAGACGAGCCCTTCCTCAAGACGTAGCCACATCCCGCGAGAAGGGCCAACCACTCTGCATGGAACAATACTACCGTCTGTTTACCACCTACCGCGTACCAGCCCTACCCAGGGACTACCTGAGGTCAACTAGAACAGAAGGTCCTCCAGACAACGAGCATATCGTCGTGGCCTACAAGAAGGAGGTAACATATAAGACAGAACTTCGCCTGACGTTTCAATGTGGCGCTTGTCACTTTTATATACGTTATCCTATAATTGGCTACTCGTAAATGCACGGCATGCACGCAGTCTTTAAGTTCTCCATGGCAGTTCGTCGTTTCAGGTTTCTTTCGCACACACTTCCAGAGCATGATGGCTGTTTTACTCGTTGGGTTACCTGAGAGCGCAGGACCGAAGCTCAGTAAGTAATACCAGGAGTGGAGGGAAAATAATGTCATCAAATGGGGAAAGACATTAGCTGGTTCAGGTTACAGGAGTGAAGTTAATGTCGTATGGCGTACAGTAGTTCTAAAATGGCATCAATTCGTTGGAGAGAATACCTTCAGATCTACAGGTAGAATGAAATATTTATAATTAATTGCATACCGGTATATTTATTTCAATTGCATTTATTTAACTTATTAACACAGGTAGGTAATCCCCCGAAATGATGGGCTCCGTATAGTATTTTATATCTTAGAGCTATTTGCTTAGCATAGCAGGAGTACGACAACTGAAGCCGAATACAGGTATTGTTTAAAAAACCATATCCTACATTTCTTAGGGGTCGACATAAAGTACGTCACTCTGATCTTTGTGTTTTCATTCCACATTAATAAATCATGTCACGCACAGTCACGCTGGGCCAGACCCCTTGCAAAAAGTACGTAACGCTGTCCCCAACCGTCCTCACCGTTTGAATATTTTAAAAAGGATAGCAATTTTTTTAAATATATTTTGGCCTATATTAGCAAATTTATTATTAATATAATGTTAGTTTATGTACCACTGGCAGCATGACGTATTTTATGGACACAACCTTAATATCTCACTGGCGCCAATAAATCAAATTAAGGCTGGTGGTTTTATCTTACAGTTTTATGTTTTAAAAGTAAAAGTAGCTGGATGGCGCCTGACTGAAGCTGAGCTAGTGACTCAGCTTCATCGGATTGTTCAAACTATTGGACGAACCGCAGCTGTTCCAGTTGGAATCCTGACCGCGGAACGAAGAGATGTGTGGGCACATGCAAGAGATGCCCTCAGAAGCGGTATGT
This sequence comes from Catajapyx aquilonaris, assembly GCA_000934665.2. NCBI lineage: Eukaryota > Metazoa > Arthropoda > Diplura > Dicellurata > Japygidae > Catajapyx > Catajapyx aquilonaris. Next base: position 12,968 of record JYFJ02003527.1, on the reverse strand, counting down.
CCTCAGTGGTCATATCTCATTACTTATCTAATTAATAATTAGATGTTGATCATTACATTGAATATTTTGCATGTGCAATATTCCAGATCCGACGAACCGCACATCCCTGGAGATGCTGGAGACATGCGCGTTCCTGGTGTGCCTGGACGAGCCTCTGGACCCCCGAAAATTCAACAGCAAGCGTCATCTGGTCCCTGGTAACCCAACCTACTCATCGTCGATGGCAACGTCAATGCCATCCCGCGACGAGACCAGCCACCTCCACCAGATGCTGCATGGCGGGGGATCCAAATGCAACACGGCCAACAGATGGTTCGACAAGACGGTGCAGGTCGTGGTCGGGTCAGACGGCGTGGTCGGGCTGTGCTACGAGCACTCCCCGTCCGAAGGTATCGCGGTGGTACAGCTGATCGACGACTTTATTCAGAAGATGAGACAGCATGGGATCAAATCTGCAGGAGACAAGGCCTCCCAGCAGCTGGACCACCCCAAGAAGCTGCAGTGGAACATCGGACAGGAGATGCTGCGAGTCATACAGGAATGCTCCCACAATATCGACAGGTGCATTTCAATATTGTCGTACCAGCACTAAGTAAAACAGTACCGTCACCAGGTCATTGGCTGGGGCAGCTTATGCAATACAAACAGGACATAGTTCTGGGTCAGCATGAATACCAACGGAAATTGATCAGCAGATGCTGATTAGTCATTAACCCAGTGCCAAGTATATGCACAGGGGACGAATATTTTAAAGTACGCAGTGCAGTGTTGCTATTTACAACTAAACTTATTGGCCGCAATCTAATCGCGATCTAAAGACGTCCTGACCTTACCCTTTTAGACTGCGCTATCTTTATTACGTGTATGATTTATCGTGCCATAAGCACGGTATGATTATGAAGCAGCTTATCTATCCTAAGTGAAAAACTAAATGAAGCCATGAGAGGACTCGATAATCAAGAACAGGCCTATCATTTCTGTATTTTATTAGGCCTATAAACTATTCGGGCGGCAATGTACTGCGCAACAATATATTGACTACATATTTTAAAGTATTAAATGCTAAATTAGCATTTAGTTCATATTACTAACTCTAATCCTAATGTAAGACATTTCAATGCTGAAATTGCAATAAATTTCATATGACTGTAATAACGTATGTGTGCAACGCAATTTCTCAGATGTCCTTGCAAATATCATATTATCCTATTATGTCCTGTTGATATTTTTGTCGCCATTGTTCTTTCATACTACTGCCAATTTCAGACTCATCGACGAGCTAGACCTGGAAGTGTTCCGGTACAACGCGTATGGCAAGGACTTCATCAAGTCCTGCAAAGTCAGCCCTGATGCCTATCTGCAACTCGCCCTTCAGTTAACATACTACGGGTATGCCTGACACCGCACTGTACACACCCCCTCATTGTAACTTTTACACTCCACAAAATAAATTGTTGTGCACAGGTTGAATCGCAAGATGGTGGCCACGTACGAAAGCGCATCAACACGTAGGTTCAGACTAGGACGCGTGGACTGCATCAGATCAGCACACATGGAGGCTTTGCAGTGGGTCCAGGCCATGGTCGGAGAAGCCCCGGTGAGTTACGCCGAAAACGTGAAAAGTGGGTCCTGCGCATGCGCATGTAAGTTCATGCGCAGAAGGACAGCGCACGAGTTCTTGGAACGCGCATGCGCAGGACTTGCGTTGGACCCATGTTTCACGTTCTCGGTCGCGTTAATGGTTTTGACGAAAACGTTGACTGATCGCAGGATGAGGACAAGGCTGCACTGTTCTGGAAAGCGGTGGAGGCTCAAACCAACATCATGACACAGAACATACTAGGAGAGGGCATCGACATACACCTGCTCGGCCTACGAGAGATGGCCAAAGAAAGTGGTCAGCCCTTACCAGAGATATTTGAGGACGAATCGTACCGGATAGCCAACCACTTCAGTCTGTCCACAAGCCAGGTCAGATCCATCATATTGGCCATTGGGGACCAGTTTGATGAATAACCGCAGTGTGTCTGCTCACCGACAGATTCCAACACGAGAGGACACAGTGATGGGCTACGGAGCTGTGGTACCCGACGGCTACGGAGCAGCGTACAATCCTCATCCGGACTGCATCGTGTTCTGTCTCACTTGCTTCAGGGCCTGCGAGAACACCATGTCACTCAATTTCGCAGACTGCCTCTCATCCAGTCTAGATGCCATGATGCAGATGCTCCAGCGAAGCTCTGCCAGCCACATGTAGATGTAGTAGTACAGCACACTACAGAGTGTTTCATAATGAGTCGCATAAACTTGCACGGAAAGAATCACTTTCAAACGCAGACGATGGAAGTGTCGTAGGCTGTGTATACAAGTAACAAAGATGCTGATATCATGAAATAATCGAGTTTGTGCAAATCATTACGAAACACCCTGTACATAGCTATCTCTTCTTACCTGTCATTGCCGTACGTGTAGGTATGTCTTTTCGCGAAAAATTATCGATGTAGCTGCATAATTTTCAGATGTCCAGCATTGTCTTTAAATGTGGGTTGCGTCACTTGTTGGCGATAACTTACCAACTACACCAAGTGTCAGGTAGTACACAGTGTCTTGCGGGTTTTAAAAGTTACTAGATGTTTTAACCAAAGATGTATGACTGTGAATGTTACATATCAGCGTGAGGTTTTGCACAAAATTACTATCCAAGTTAAAGAATGTGCGATTATTGAACTAAAGTGATTTTTAGGGGTTATCAAAAGTGCAATATTAGTTATTATTGTCAGGTGTAATCGTGGGTGTAATTAAGTTTAAAGCGCTGCAAAACCCGGATATTAATTCCATTTAAGGGTCTATATAACTCATAAACTAATATTAGGATAACCCCTAAAATGTGCAAAAATATCGCGAACCAAACAGTACTTGTGTAACTCACGCCACTTGTCTGTCAAACTGTCATTTTGAGAAACGCTTAATGTACTGTGTACACAATTAACAGTAATGGCCTATAATATTACACACTCTGTGATAACAGTTACGTTTAGAGTTGTCAACCTGGCTAAGTCGCTTAAGTTGAACTGTTTTTACTTATTAGCTCTACTTATTGTTGCCAAACTGATTTTATCATATTTAAATCCTCGTTACGTTTGCTAGAAGTTTATTGTTCCATGTAATGTACGGCTCTAATGAATGTTTAGGAAAACAATAATAAAAACGGCCTGAATTATTGTGCCCCACTGTTTGCGTGTCCCTGCAACACCGCACCCGGAACTCAATCAATCACTTTACAGACATCCCATCTGATTGATCATGAATCAAGGCCACACTGTTGCCAAATATTGAGACAGAACCGAATTTACTGATAATACTGCTCACTATAGCCGTATTCAAAGAGTGCGGGGTCGATGTGGCAACCCCGGCGCCGGCTTTGACGTCACGTCCCATGTTGGCACTCCTGACGCCGGCTGTTTTGCTCCCAAGGACGCCAACCAGACAAAACCTGCTTGCCTTTTCCCCCCGCGTGATGTCTCCCCGTCTGCCGGCCGTGGCCAAACGAGTCTTGCTCTCCTGCCCTTCCCTTCTGCCCCGGATAGGACCCGTGGCCAGACGCTTCCTGCCCCCGCTCTCCCAGCTCCAGACGGACGGTTGCAGCTGCCTCCCCATCCGCCTCTGCCCCACCTGGACCACCAGAGCCAGAGTCGCCCCCGCTGCAGCAGCAACCACTGCCGGCATGTTCACCACTGTGGAAAGGGGATCCCCAAACACAGCCTCGTACAGGATCTACTATAGTGAGTGTCAGGGAGAGAACACCTTTCACACAGGTTTAGAGGTGGGGCCCTGACTTTCAAGGCGCTGGGAAACTTGTGGGAAGGCTGCCCTTGCACGTTGCATAACAGCTGCTAGGGGTAAATAGGAATGATTGGCACAGAAGTATCACTGGATGAACAATAATAATAAAAGTCTTACATGTACTGTGTAAGGTGAAGTTTGTCTGTTTGTTCACGGCAGTAGGATTATCATGGCCTCAAAAAACAATGATTGATGTTTGTTACATTACCATGGAAACGGGACGTGCAAGGAACAGCTTTGCTCCTGCTGCTGTGTGCTAATGATAATAATAATACGTACATATCTTCACGGCATTGTCCCAAAGAGCCAGCGAAAACACCTTGCCATCTCACTTGACCGAATGTGACAAACCTTAGGTGACTGGTCAGGTACACGCAAAGGATATGATGAGTTTGATGATGTAATAAACAATATAAGCAACTGGCGAGCAGCATGTCCCCACTCTGTAATAATAATCATCATAATCATAATCATAATGGACATACGGGGTTGTCGGAGATCCACCTATAAAATGTTGATTGCTAAACAGGAAAACCCCTGTAATATGCAGAGTCCTTCACAATTCCTTCATTACATTTTCCTGTTTAGCAATCAACGTTTTATAGGTGGATCTCCGATAACCCTCCATGTCTATTATTATTATTTATTTTTTTACTATTAGCAGCAGCAAAGCCGTAAGCATGTCGATGGTAAAATATTGCAGGATGTATAGATTTTTATTCGGTTTCCTTTTTTCCAACCTTGCAGAGAATGAGGATGGACCCATCTCGCCATTTCACGACATTCCGCTCGTTGCTGGTGAAAATGGCCCTGGGAAGATGTTCAACATGATTGTTGAGATTCCTCGATGGACCAATGCTAAGATGGAGGTGAGTCCCTCACTAATTTGCTGCCTGGCTCTCCATGCTTATAATTTGTTTGTCATTATCTTTAATTGAGGTTGACTTGGTGCGCATTCATTCATGGACTTAATGGTGCAGTAATCAACCATAAATATGTCATGCTTTGCTCTTTTTGGTAGAAAGAAAATGAATCGATTTTTTGTTGGGATGTGTACAAGGTGTAACACTGCAAAAGTTTAGGGTAATTGAGGATAAAAGTACACTACTCCTGATTATCCGGGTGTGAATTATCTGTGGATTGCCAAAAAATAAAACTAAAAATAGAAGTCCAAAAAAAAAAATGCGAATCTCTCGCAAATGTAGAAATATAACATCCTTTTTCTATAAGACGAACTAAAAAGCTATGGTAAGTTTATTGTGATTAAGCCTTAGTTAAAGTAGCATACACTATGTACAGTTGTACATGAAAACCTCTGAATAGTTAACGGTATTTAGGACTATTTTCAGATTATTCACGTTTTCCGATTATCTGATGACACCTATGCATTCATTAGCCTGGATAATTGGGAGTACAGTGTATATCCAAAAATATTGCCCATTGCCTTTGTTTCAATTTAGAAAGGAAGGCATATTTTGCTCATATGATAGTAGTGGTGGCTATTTGGCTTAATGATTTCCTGATGATTGATCTTGGTTGATTTATTGATTCATTCTAACCCCACTTGCATTTTGTTAGATTAGCCGGGTGGACCCGCTCAATCCACTCAAGCAGGACACAAAGAAAGGGAAGTTGAGATTCGTCGCAAATTCATTTCCCCACAAAGGATACATCTGGAACTATGGAGCTTTGCCACAGGTAATTTTGGCAACTAATTTTCAGAGATAAATAATTTAGCACAAGATAGAAGGCTCTTTGCTGTAAATTATGATAACTTTTCCGGAGTCACTTTTGAAAGAAATATTTGCCAACATGCTAATTAATTATTCCTTAATGATATTGTAGACGTGGGAGAACCCTAACGTCCTGGATGAATCGACTGGTTGTAAAGGTGACAACGATCCCATAGACGTTTGCGAAATTGGACATCGGGTGAGATAATATTCACTTGAGATGTTAGCATCATGACGATCTGATCTGATAGAAGAGGCTCATGTTCTGCTTCAATGTTACTTAACAGGTAGCCAAATGTGGTGAAGTGATGCAGGTCAAAGTGTTAGGAATTCTAGCCATGATTGATGAAGGCGAGACTGACTGGAAGTTAATTGCAATTAACTCCCAGGACCCAATGGCAGCTCAGCTCAATGGTATGGCTTGCATTTCAAATATGTGGGAATGGATTTTTTTTTGTCACTAGTTACGTAGCTGCATGTAATCCGATAGCAAGATTCATGCCTCCACTGATATCACCAATTTTTTCAAGTGTTTGCACAAGCCTTTTATTTTTTATGTAGCTAATGTTTAGTTGACTTATGAAGTACTCTTGTCCCCACAATTGATTGCACTTTAAAATTTCTATGAACATGGTCAGTCATGGACTTCCTGCATTTTGATACACCTTGGTCTCTTGCATCAGTGATTCACAGCCCATAGTTTGATTACTTATATTTGCATTACTAGACATTGACGATGTCGAAAAGGAAATGCCTGGCTTACTGAAAGCGACCATAGAATGGTTCCGCATCTACAAGATTCCTGACGGGAAGCCCGAGAATAAGTTTGCATTTGGAGGAGAGGTTCGCAAGAAGGAGTTTGCACTCCAGATAATTGAAGAGACGCATAAGCACTGGCAAGGACTTATGAAAAAGGAGATCGATGCTGGAGAAATAGTCTGGTGAGTACATCTATTACCATGCTTTGGTGGGACAATGTTAATACTGGCGGTTTTGTATAATGAAATTTTGGTAATACAGTTCAACTACAACAAAGGAGGGACCTTTTAAAATGAGCATAGAAGAGGCTGATGATGTGGTGAATAAAAGTGATGAATATGGACCCGCAGCACCATTAGATCCAATTGGTAAGGCATATAATATTATTTTTTCATTGTATATACATTGTGTACTTAGGCGCTATGATTGTACCAAATGGGAAACATTCATCAAGAAAGTTCTGCTTCTGCTATTACTCAAAAGATTACCAGTAAAAATTTATATTGATTCACAATTTGGACAGTACAGGTTTCACTCTTTCAGCTGATGTAATTGCTTTTTAGCTAAGTGAATGTTTGGAGTTTGTGGTGCTTCTAGAGCCCAGAGAATCTCCTAGGTCGACTAAATTTGTGATCCATCATATGCATACAGTAATAAGTTTCTCTTTTGCTTTCTTTCAGTGGACAAATGGCATTATGTTCATCTGAAATTGTGAGTTTTGCATCACTTGGCACACTGCAGTCATTTCAAGTGGTTAAAATTGAGGCAACGGAGCGAATCTCAGCAACTAGAATATTTCTGTTGTGCCCGCTCTTGTTGGTAAAATTACACATACATCAATTGACACGATCTGAAATCATTTTCTGTACCAAACCTTTCTCCTGCAATTCTTCGTCCATGTGAGGTATACAGTAGTACTGAATTATGAGTAATTTTTTTACCACTTCCAATATTCCAAGTCTGGTCAGGCAGAGAAACCATATGAATCAGGACTTGTATATGCAGGGTAGGCACTCCGTATAGGGAAGGTGGGGGTGAAAGAATAAGTCAAGTGAGGAAATAAACGACAGCAATGGCAGAACTAACTTTTCCCAACTGCATTGAGCAATGGTGGTGCATGGACGAATTTTTTAAGTTTTCAGAATTTTGCAGCTTTCCACCATTGCATTTTTGCAGCAGAAGGTGACCACTCAGTGGTAAGTACAGCAACTGTAGTATTACTGCTGAGACTTGTTTTACACGGAAAGGTAAATGATGCTTACGGATGTATAGCTAATTTTTATCAACAGTGAATAAGAGGAGTGATTTAAAACACAACAGTAGTCAAATATTTTCATTTATTAAAGACAATTGGGACTAGTGACGTGACTGGCTCATAACAATTGACAGGAGGTGTGGTCACATTCCACTTGTTGACTTCATCTCGTCTGCAAGGTCAGCACATCAGTCATTCCTGTAAAAATAGCAAGATTAAATTTCGAATCTTGCCCCAACTGCCAGCTCTTCCTATTCAAATCTCTTCTCACTGTAGAGAAAAATAATAATCTGCAAGAACGTTATTAATAATGAATTACTTAATATTATGGACATTGCAAATCAAATGGCTCCCATCCCAATTTCACTGGGTACATGCACAAGTAGCCTACACTCACTGTCAGTCGTGTGCTACATCTTTGCCAAAAATTGTGTAGGCTGCGTACAATTTGAAACGTACCGGTCAGGCGACATGGTGCGGTATGTATGTGTCAATTGTCCAGCACAGTGCAGCACCTCCTCCATTCACGTGCAGTCGTGAAATGAGAAGAAAAACCTCCCACCCACTCTCCGGATTCAAGGACTCACTCACACGACGCATCAGGCCAAGGTTTCTGGTCGTCTACCTTGTTAGCGGTTGCTCCCTCGACAATTTATTCTTCCCCCTACATTTTTGACTTGTTTTGGCCTAAGAAATATGCTGATGGTGGGATGACCTGCTACTAGTAAGAAATACCCTGTATGAAAAGTAAGATCCAGTGTCACAGGAATTTTCTCAGCTGTCAAGACATTCATTTGTGCCAGGTAAATCCCACAGAACACTGAATTTGTACAAAATAAATAAATAACGGCAATAGGTGGATAACAAATAACGTAACAGTATTGCTTACATTTTCAAGTTTATTCCGCCCACTTCAGAACACTCTTGCCTTATCAAAGGCACAACTCTTATGGTAAGTACAGCTTCATCATTCTCTCCTGCCTCAAAATCATTACATGTGACAAGATTGGGGCACAATTATATTTCAAATTTGTAGCTTCCAGTTCATAGATTTCCCCTGCAATTTTTGTTGTTTTATATTGCAGTGGATCAAAATAATTTAACCAACCCTGTGACAGATCAAAACTTTAACTGATATCAAAGACTTAAAAGTACATCAGACTACACTATCTACTAATATCGTATCTAGATACAATACTAAACTGCTTTCATAAGGCACTTAATATCTTAAAATTATCACTTGCCCTAAGCTTTGGTTATCAGAGAAAAAATAATAGGCATATACAACATGTGGGTGCAAGGATTTTAAAATGTGCACAAGAAAAAAAAGTCACTACACTAATAATACTGTCATTCAGTAATGGACTTCAACACCTACTATTATTTGAGGAGTAATATTAATAGGCAAAGTCCACAAAAGTGGTAACTTTCAGTGTTTTCAAATTATCCTGCAAAATATCACCTCAATTTTCAGCTTAAAACTTAAACATATGAATGGGTTAGTGCCATAACGTGCTAAGCCACAAAACCTTCATTCTGAGATATGGGCTTTCAAAAGTTTGGCTTAACATGGCAAATCATACAAAACAAGGAACATTATTCGTGATTTTCTCGTGATCTATGGGGAATTTTTCTAACTACGTGATGCCCACTTGTGAAGCACGATGGTGGGACTTTCAGACACGTGCAAGCTCAAAAAACACAAAAGTGTGGCTTAGCACGTTATGGCACTAACCCCTTCATATACTACTAATAACTACGCTTAAAGTGCCGAAAAAACTCATTCTTACTACATAAACATGTAATTCAGGCACATGACTGAGCTCCATATCTGTAAATGATGAAACGCGGAAACCACAAGAAAACCTGATTTCCTAATAGACATTAGGGACCCCATCCTCATCATCGTCCCCCCTGATCACGATACGTGGCATTTCGCATCCTTTGTATGCTCCTAATTCGTACACGTAGGACAAAAAGGCCCTCCACTCCATGTCCAGAGCCAGCCAGTGAGGGTTTCCAATCACCACCAGGCAGGCCTCTGCTCTTGTTAGGGCCACATTCATTCGCTTTGGGCTGGCAACAAAACCTAAGTTGAAGATCTGGTTGATCTTGCGCAAATCGTTCACTGATGAAACGGTTGACAGGATGATGGCCACTCTCTCTTGGCCCTGGAACTCCTCCACTGACCCAATCTTTGGCTTAGGGACGTTTCTGTCATCTAAGAGATGGCATATCTTCTCCACCTGTGATGTTCCATCAGTGAGAAAGGGAAGGGAAAAATTTATGTAATAATCATATCAGTGCACCCAAATAAGAATGGACGAGTATATACGAGGATTCCACGCCAAGCGGGCCACCTTTCTGACAAGTCTGTGAGGACCTTGGCCAAAATTTAGCGACAATCTACTACTCATCGACCTATGCAGGAAGCCGAATATTATTATACCTCCGAGTTGCGTAACTGGTTGCGTAACTACAGGGTGCGGAATCTACCAATTTATACAGATTTTTGCTTCTCATGCATTCACTTGGATTACCATAACTCCTAGAGGATAAGTACAAATCCTAAACTTGATGTGTGCATTGGATGCCTATTTTAACTCACTATTCCGATGATTAAGAGAATCAAAAATGGAAAGTCAAAAATTGGTGCTCCAATTTTGATTTTGATTTTTCTCAAACATAGTCACTTTTGAGATTTTTTGAATGACTCTTAAAACATGGCTGGACATGTACGGCCAATATTTTCGAAAACTCTATGAGGACGATTTTGGTCTTTCACTCTCTAGAAGCCGAAACGTAATCCGTGTGCATGCGTGTGGGCCAGCCAGCCCGCCTTGCCCTTTGTCGTAAATGACTAATTTGTGTTCTACGCGTACTGCATGTGGAAAGGGCGTTGTTATGTGTGTAAACAAACAACAAAAAATTACACTTTTCTTCAGTTGGGTATGAAAGATATCTGCAGATAGAAGTAAAGGTCACATAAAGCCAGCTGCAGTGGATTACATCCAGATAGTGAGAACGATGGATACATACGCGGAAAGGCGGGCAAGCTGGTCCACATGCATGCACAAGGGTTTCGTTTTGGCTTCTAGAGCGTGAAAGACTAAAATCGTCCTCGTAGAGTTATCGGAAATATCGGCCAGACATGTCCAGCCATATTTTAAGAGTCATTCAAAAAATCTCAAAAGTGTCTAAGTTTGAGAAATATCCTAATCAAAATTGGAGTGCAAACTTTTGACTTTAAATTTTTCCGCACCCTGTAGTACAAAACCATGCAACACAGAGGTGTAATAATTTGGCTTCCTACATAAGTCAATGAATAGTATACCTGCCATTAAATTTTGGTCAAGGTCCTCAAGGATTTGTCGGAAGGGTGGCCTTGGAATGCCTCATACACAAGGGATTGATCATTGATTACTACATTTTCAAGCACATACACTACTTGAGACCGCCTTGAGTGTACCTACAGTACTGTTACTTCCTAAGAAAGAAAAAAAAAATCTTACCTGCTTCCTGTATGGGGTGATTATCCCAACTTGTTCAGGCTTCAGACCTCCCTGATCGTAGAGCACTTGCAAGTGCCGCCACACCTCAAACACCTCTGCCTTGTTGTACCAGGATGGGCTGTGCTTGTCCTGCTCATTCTCCCCTTTGACACCACAGAACACCAAGGCCACTGACTTTGTGGGGAAGATATCTAGCTTCCGCAAGTCAGCCCACTTGCTTAGATCGGCCTTTGCTATCAGTTCATCGTGGTAAAACATCCTCGATGGAAATTTCAGAAGGAGGGGATCCGATCTAAACATGTGAAATAAAGGCAGAGAAAGGAGTGAAAAAAAATCATGATTTAAGCAGCAAATGACTAATGAAACATCAACAAGAACATGCAGTGTTGAAAGAGAGTCACAGGTCCCTTTGTTGCTGCTGAATTTATCCCATTTGCAAGCACTGTACATGTTCCTTTATAGTAACGCAACAACCATACCTGTAATTGATGACCAGGTTTGTGACAAGTAATGGGTGATAGTTTCCATCATGGGAAAATTTGACATCATCCCTCTGGTACAGTTGGTTTTCAGCAGTAAGTCTCTCAAGGAGTGAGCATTCCAGTCCATTCCTCTTGGCAAGATGGCTGGTGAGGACAGGTCCCAGCTGCTTCGGATCTCCTGCCAAGACCACCTGTGCTTCTCCATCACTGGTGGATAGAAGGCCAATGGGCACCAGTGCCTCAGGCTCATTGGCATACCCTGCGTCGTCTATGAACACATGTGTAAAGTGTCCATTGGGAAGGCCCAAAGTGTAGAAGGTCCCTGATGCATTGCAAGTAGTCACCACCAAGCGATGGCGCACCACCTGGTCCAAATGATCGCTGTCCATGCAGTATGGTCGGACCTCATCAGTCAAAGTGTCGGTTCCACACCGAATCGAGTTCAGGCGGACCATGTCAGAAAACTGCAGGGATGCCGAAATTGATGTGAGTTAGAGGCTCATACCTTAGTGAATGCCTACTATACCAGTATACTGATACATTCCTCAGATTCCTGTACACGAAAATGAATAGGGGAAGGGGTCCATATGAGGCAAAAGTGGCCCTAGTCCAAAAAGCTCAAGTTGGGATAATTCGCCTGCAAGTTCGAAAGAGAAATCATATGTCTCGATCCATATTATGTCAGATTGGCAATCATTACATGGCAGTCTTTTTTAGATGTATTGCTACTGTAACAAAAAAACTGATTTATTGATAAAAAATCATATGTGACTTACACCATAATGATCCTACAGAATCATGGACTTACACCATTGTTGACTGGGTGTAATAAAATTGAATCCGGATATAATAGACTTCAAGGGATCAGTCTTGTTATAACCGAGGTCTGTTATAGCTGAATACACAAGCCATTCCTATCTCTAAAAGGGCATTTTTGGACTTGGGCCACTTGTTCTAAGCGCTTCATATTCCAACTACCAAGATATCTCTGTGGTAACGTGCTGCAAATTGCCGGTGACAGTGGTAAAATGTGCAGAGATGGAATTGGTGAGCTGGCAGCACTGATGCCCCAGTTTGTTTCTAAGCGCATGGTAGACTGCAGCGTATGCTATTATTGGCCATCATTTCCCAGCAATTAAGCTATGCTATTCAATAATTTCTTTTAGCCTATGATGTTGCTTACACTGTTTATTTGCATGTTTTAAAGTAGCGACATCATGCTGCAACTTGTCGATGTGAACCAGCAGCCACAGTAGAAAGTTATCAAGTTCCTAATTTCGACCACCTACAGTCAGTGGCGGATTTCCCATTAGGCACAATAGGCACTGGCCTAGGGGCGGCCGCGAGTTGCAATAAATAATATTTCTCAAATACAATAATAAGA